>CABHPP010142943.1:1542-16707 GCA_902168425.1 Peromyscus attwateri | reverse complement strand
AGAGAGAGAGAGAGAGAGAGAGAGAGAGAGAGAGATTATTTAAGAATCAAGCAAAGGGTGAGAGGAGAAAAGGACAAGAATACAGCCCTGAACGGTGCCAACACTTAAGAAGACAGAGAAAGAGAAGATAAAGAGCAAACTGAATGGGCGTGGTCAGTGCTAGAAGCACCTAGAGAGAGCAGGACATTAGAAAAAGTCAGGGCAAGGAGAGTTTGGGAGAGAGATAGTCAGAATAGCCAAATGAGACAGAACGGTCAACAAGATGGAGCAAAATCACCGGACATGGCACTTGTGACTTTGGCAGCTTGTGCCCATGTGGTGGGAGGAATGCGCTGCAGAGAACTGAGTACTAATACAAGGTAAGTCTGAAGCTGTGGAAGCAACCTGGGACAGTGCTGAGGAAGGAGCCTTCAGAGCCTCCAACTGGTCTTTGCAGAGCAGGTAGTAAAAAGTCAGCATGGAGCTATGATCAATCATTAAGAAATAGTCCTGGGCGTTAGGAAGGTCCCAGAGTTGATGGGCTTTTATGAGTCGGTGGATACTGGGGAAATAAACCTAATCTGCCATGATGCCACCCACTTTAGATTTAAGCTCATACAGAAGGGAGATGGACATTCTTGTCTCTGTTCATGTCTTTCAGGCCTGCTTGGGACCAAAGGGATTGCTGTGGACTTGAATGGGAACCACACTACATTACGGTGCTTCGACTGGTCCCAGTTTCATCCCTGAAAAAAAAAATCCTCATCTTACAGAAATGCCATTATTATGCTTCACAAGTGCAAAATCACAATGATACAAGCTTGAGTGATTCTCTTCCCTCTGAATCTCAGTTGCAAAGACTGTGAGGTAGGTTGACCTCGAAGGTCCACCCCTCAGCTCAGCATGCAAGTTAAAAAAGAAATAAAGCCAGTCCAAAACGCACAGTGTATATTCTGAGAGTAAGAGATGTGTCCAAGGTTGCACCATGGACTTTTTAACATTTTCATTGAGGATTATGAGGCCCTTGGCTTTGGCCTTGTGAATTTCAGGATGTCATTGATGGTTTTTCAGAACTTCCAAGTTTATAAGGGGAATTTTATGCAAGTATGCTAAAGAAAAGACATGATTTTGAAAGATCTGATGATCCCCACAATCTTTTCAGATAAAACAAGAGGTTGCCATAACCTTTCGTTGAGGAAGAAAATTCTACACATTCAGTAAATTCTGAACGCGCTGACTTGAGTGCATAGAAAACAGTCCTGATTTGAACTCACAGATAGAACCACAGGAAGACTAAGCAAGATTTGCAGAAGCAGAAAGGTCACACAGCAGCCTCATAGCTTGCCCTGAGCAAGATCGTCATTCAGGTAGGGGAAGAGCCAACCAGAACCATGATAACATACACCCTGAGCCAGCCCGGAGGAGGCTACGAATGCGGAGCTCCAGCCGTACCTGTCAGCATGCCTTCATCTACCACACAGCTGCCATCAATCAGAATGGCATCACATGGCATTTGCACTCTGCTCCCTGTCAAAATTAATAAATCTCCAGGCACCAGGAGGCGGGATTCCAGGTCTTGGGCTCCAGCTGAAAGTGTGAGCAGACAGTCAGGTTATGTTCCCGCAGTCAACAATCCCACCGCTCCATGCTGTGGATTCTCAGAGAAGCAGCTAAAACATGTAAAAAGAGAGAGGCTAGTCCTCAGCATCGGCTCAAACTCTGAAGACAAAAAGAAGGGAGGAAACAGACGGCATGGAATAAAGCTCCCAGAGTGTCAAGGACGGAAAAGCCAAGAAAAAATAATGACAGACTCAGAAAACATATTTGATGCTTACACACAAAAGACTAATATTTTTCATATACAAAGACATCTTCAAGCAAGAGATGTACAGAAACTGTGTGATAAATTGCCAGATACTAACAAGTTGCATGCTCAAGATTTGAAAAGCTGCTTGTTTTATTCATTCCTTCCTCTTCCCTCCCTTCCTTCCTGGTTACCTGCCTGGATGCCCGAACTTCTTTCTTCCCTTATTCAGTCTCAAAAAGGTCATGGGGCTGAGCATATAGGCTGCCGTGAGGGTTAGTTTTAAGTGTCACCTTAACCGAATCTGGAATCATCTGGGGAGACGATCTCAATAAGGAACTGTCTATTAAGTTAGCCTATGGAAATCTCTGAGGAGGGTAGCCTCAGACAGGTTACTATAGGTGAGAAGACCCACTGTGGTGATTAGCATGAGATGCTCCTCATCTTCTCAAATATTTGAATGTGTGGTCCCCAGTGGGTGGCCCTGTTTGGGAGTCTTCTGGACTGTGGCCTTGAAGGGGAAGTATGTCATGGGAGGGGTTTTGAGAGCGAAACAACTCGGTGCCATGTTGAGTTTACTCTCGCTGCTTTCTGTTGGCAGTTAGAGACATGAGTTCTCAGCTCTTCCTGCCACCATGCCTGCCTGCTGCCTTACGTCCCTACCACGATGGTGACAAATTCTTAACCTTCTGGAAGTCTAAGCCCAAATAAACCCTCCCTTCTCTAAGTTGCCTTGGTCATGGTGATTATACCACAGCAGTAGAAAAGTGACTAAGACACCCACCTTGAATGGGGGTGGCACCCTTTCATGGGCTGGGGCCTGGACTGAATGAGGGGGAGAAGGAGTGCTGAGCACTAGCAAATATTAATTCACTGCTCTCTGCTCTCGACTGTGGATGCAATGGGACTGGCTGCTTCATGGTTCTGCCACATTGACGTCTCTATCATGAAGACTATGTACGAGTTAATCTTCTGTTGCTGTGGTAAAAACACTATGACCAAGGCAACTTATTGAAGTAATGTTTCATTGGGTGCTTATGATTCCAGAGGGATAAAAGTCCTTCACCATCATGGTAAGGATGCACAGCAGCAAGCAGACCTGATTGCTAGAACAGCAAGCCAAGAGCTTGCTCACGTCTAGAGCCATACACAGGAAGCAGAGAGCACATTAGGAGTGACACAAGGCTTTGAAACCTCAAAGACCTCCCCCAGTAGCACACCTCTGAGACCACACCCACACCTCCTAATTTTTCTCAAACAGTTCCACCAACTGGGGACCAAGTATTCAAACATCTAGGTCTATGGGGGGGGGGGACATTTTCATGCAAACCACCACAGGCCACAACCTGGAACTGTGTGCCAAATAACCCCTTCCTCCTGCAAGGTGCTTTTGTCAGGGTCCATCATCACAGCGACAGGAAATGTATCTACGCACGTGGCTGGGAAGACGGCTTGCAGGTTACTGGTGGTGTTGGAGTCTAGGTGGGATGAAAGGTCATGTGCGTGTCCTTGGCTCTGACCAACAGAACCCAGGTAGGCACCATACAACCACAGCAGTGGTACCCTGCTATGGAATGTTGGGGTCTGGGCGGGTGATGAAGGTGTTTACATCGGAGTGAGACTGGGCATAGTGGAAATGGAGGATTGGTCCCACCCAGGCTGAACCAATACCGTAAGCAGATCGACTGAAGTCAGTGAGAGCCAGGTTGCTCACAGAGAAAAGGAAGAAAGAAAGTTCAAGTACAAAGGACATAAGCCTTGAAAGCCTTGAAAAGACCCTATGACTTGGAGTTGGGGACATCATAAAGTAATGTGCAAATATGTAGGAATGTCTATACATTATATGACTCTGGTCAGTTTGTTAATATATTATTCTCTAATATTCTTCTGAGGCAGCCTAAGGGCAGTGATTCCCTAATAAGGACAAGCACACTACATGCCCAAATATTGAGTTCTCAATTCCAACCACAGCCCCACACCCCCAAAATGAAATCATGAAAACTTCTTAAAGAAAAAGCTGGTTACAATCTGGCAAATAGAAATTATAAGCTGGAGACACATATAGTGGGTAGCCGTTCCAGCTTTGACCTGGAAGTTCCAACCCCCATTGAGGCTTCGGTAACTGTCACGCCTACAAAGTGGGGCGGAGAGAGGACCCTGAAGACCTGAGATCCAGATGGGCGGCCCTCTCTTGGTTCCCGGACCCTGGACGCTGGAGGTAGACTGAGCAGAGTTCTCCAGAGAACACCACCAGACTGCGCCACACCTTTCCCAGACCCTTAAACTATCCATTCACTTGTAAGTTACCCCACAAAATAAACCTCCCTTTTAACTACGTGGAGTGGCCTTAATATTTCAACCAATAGACACACTGTGCCATTAAATAGGAAAATGTTCAAACAATGGAGACAGACCAAAAAGATATCAAATCCACATAAAGGGGCTGGCTGCTTAAATCTGAAAAGATTTTTAACAAAATAAATAAGAATAAAGAATAATAAAACCATTGAGTAAACAGGGCTTCATGAATCCATAATGGCATAGGTTAGTGGGTATATAAGTAAAAAGAAAAATAGATTTTTTTCCTCGCAGCAAGATGGCAATTAAATAATTAAGAAGTTCAAATTAGAAAATCCTTATTTATCAAGTATAAAAGCAATAATTAAGTCAGGAAACATCAGTAGATAATAAAACTAGTGGGTGAAAATTTGATGGAGATAGTCTATTTATATAGTCTGAAAATATTTCTCCACAATATAACTATTAATTACAAAGGAAAAAACAGCATACTTAAAAAAAAGAGCTGGCAGACACTATATAATTAAGTAACCTAACTTAACATCATTAGTAATAGAACAAATTTAAAATATGTACATCCTGATAAGAAGGAACACACACACACACACACACACACACACACACACACACACACACCATCATATCTGTGATTTGCCGAACCCAAACATAGTGACAATTTATAAAATACCCAGAATGGGAGAATATGGTTCATAGAAGAACCAACTGAAAAATACTGAAGATATATGGCAAATAACACCATTGTGTGATCCTGGATCCCTTTCCTACAGAGAACATTACTGAGAAAACATGACAAAGAGCAAGCAGACCATGTGTTGTTAGCATGTGTCAGTTAGCTTCCTGCGGGCGCTGCAGTTTCTTCAGAAGAATGTCCTGGTCTCTAAAGAATGCACAGTGAGCTATGTTGAAATTGTGGAGCCACATGTCAACTACTTATTTCTTTTCTCTTTTGTCTATGTGTATGTGTGGTATACGTACATGTGTACCCATGTTTTCATGTGGGTGGGCGGACACATGTGCAAATGTGTGATTGTGCGTGTGCACGCTCCAGGCTGACATCAAGTGTCTTTCTCCATCACCTTTGACTCGGTTTTTTTGAGGCAAGGTGTCTTGCTGAATCTAGAGTTGACGATTCTGACTAGCTAGTTGACCCCAGAGATTCCCCTCTCTCAGCTTCCTGAGCACTGGGAATTCAGCTGGCTTCCACATGTGCCAGTTTTTACATGGGTTCTGAAGAGCAGGACCCTCATCCTCACAGTTGCTTAGCAATTGCTGTATTAACTGAGTTAATCTGTATGATCTCAGGAACTTGTTTTTAAGTCATTCTGGAAAATAGGAATGGTCTCTCTTTACAATGTCTCTGAACAAAAAGAGTAGAGAGGCAGATAAGCATGAGATGACATTGCTTACCTCTCCGACTAGAAAATCAAGCAATCTGCCAGCATGTCCTGTTGGCACCGTGGTGGGTAAATGGTCACTCTCACATCACTAATCTAAACGCAAGCTGGCACAATCTCTACTGAATGACATGTGGCAATATTTATCCAGCAAAAGTGTGCGTGCCTTTACTCTCTAATCTAGAAATTTGGCGTCTCAAAATCTATACCAAAGATGCACGGATGAAAATATCAAGGGGCATACATGGAAACTCTTTATTGCAGCGTTACTTATGATGGTGTAAGACTGGGAACACATTCACTAGAAGACTGACTGAATTAATAGTGGTTCCTCCACATGAGAGGACTGCGAATCATAAGGAATGAAGAATGTGTATATATCCTGTTATAAAAGGTCCATGGAATCATAGATGTGAACAGAATAGTTAAATTTGGTATACCTTTGTTCACAAAAACACACCAGTGTAATTATGTAATCTATTTTGCATGCACAATATAAGCTATTGCTTTTTATATAATTTGCTTATATTTCTAATTGTAAGAATAAATTCAAAAATAACAAAAGTAATTATGATAAACAAGGCAAAGGGGAGAGAAAGAAGTTGAACCAGCCTGAATATCTTCTAGCTCATGAATTTAAATTTTAAAACATGGTGATATTTTTAGAGTATCTATGTAAAATAAAAGTAAATTTGAAAAGCTGACGCTAAAAACCTAAAACAAATGAGTGAAATGAATCAATTACATTGTTGGCAGAACCATGCGGAGAACTATTTTGAATGATATTGAGGCATAATTTATTAAATCGAATTGTATATTTGGCTCTGTTTCTAATGAGCTATCACAATTGAAGTGGGGAACTCTTCAAAACATTGTAAACTGTTTTTCAGAATTACTTCATTGCTGAGAATGTCAGCTTATTGTTTTGAGATGATTGTATATAGTGGGATAAAACAAATGAACCATTCTTTGCTGTCACTGAGAACTGGAGTTTTCAGTATAAAGGGGAAACACAAGTACAATCCTCAAAGTAAAATAAAACATTTATAGTTCTAAACTCAAGTCGTAAGTGTCATCAAGAACTCATACTTTACTTTATTGTAAACTCTTCACTAGGTATGCTTTGGAAAAATGCCTATGAGCAAAGGCTTACATGGTAAAAATGAGATACCGAACACTCTGGCTGAGCACTCTCAGTAAATGCATGCTGGGAATAAGTAGAGAATGAACAAATATTTACTTTTGCTAATATTTATAATAGCATCGAAACTCTGAAATACTTAAGAATAAATCTGAGAAAGAATGTGTAAGGTTCACACACTGATGACTGCAAACTACCGAAGACCGGAACCTAAGGAGAACTAAAGAAATCTACATCTCTGCAGAAAATATCCAGAGATGTAAATAGGTTCATCTTCTACCATTGACCTACAGACTTAACACAACACCAATCAAAATCTCATCACAGTTTAAAGAAATAAACAATTAAAGAAATTGTTTTCCAAGTCCATTTTGAAAAGAAGAGTCTGCACTTGTTACTATATTTTCTCATTTTTACAACAAAATATTTGACAATAATCAACTTGAGGAAGAGTTTAGAGTCCAAGAGAATACAGTCCATCATGAAGAGGAACTCATGGTGGTGGGAGCCAGAGACAGCTGGTCACAGTGCATCCACAGTCAGGAAGCAAAGGGATGAACACTGGTGCTCAGCTGGCTTGCTCCTTTTTATTCAGCTTAGGACCCCAGCCTGTGGAACAGTGCTACCCACAGTTAAGGTTGGACAACACACCTCAATTAACCTAATCAAGATAATCTTTCATGGACATGCTCAAAGACTAAACTAATGAGATAATCCCTTACAGACTTGACGCATGGGTGACTTTAGATCTTGTCAAGTTGACAATAATATTAATCATCACAAACCATCTCTTATCAACTTGTCACTCCAACACATCATTTTAAATGATAACACTCCACTCTTATCACTTAGAAGTTTCCTTTTTAGCTCATAATGTGATATACATTTAGCTTGTCTCTAAAAGTCCCCAAAGTCTTTAACAATTTAACAATTCCAATGCCATTCAAAAACACAAAGGTCAAGTCTTTCTAAGTCATAAGACAGACTCTTAACTGTGAACCTTTAAAACATAACTTTTTTAGTTACAAGTTGCATACCTTTAGCATTTAATGTCACACCATAAACCAGTGGTTCACAACCTTCCTAATTCTGTGACCCCTTAATATAGTTCCTCATGTGGTGGTGATCCCCAACCATAAAATTATCTCATTGCTACTTCATAACTATAATTTTGCTACTTATGATTTTTAATGTAAATATAAGGTATTCAGGATATCTGATATGTGACCCCTGTGAAAAAGTCATTCGAATCCCAAATGGGTCATGACCCACAGGTTGGGAACCACTGCCATAAACATTTTAATTCCAAAGAGAAGAATGGGGCCTTAGGAAGGAATGCTTAAAGCAATGCATGATCTAAATGCAGCAGATCAAATATCAAATCCTACAGCTCCATATGCAGCATTAGGGGCTCATAATGTAATCATATGGGCTCCACAGGGCTTGAGTAACCCCACTCCTCCACTTCTGTCACTTACAGCATACACAGCCTCTTTCCTAGGCCGGCTCTACTCCACACCTGCAACTTTCCCCATCAGATGAACCATGGGGAGCTTTTAATTAGGCAGTTGATTTATAGGAGCAGGGATTCCTGTTAGCTGCATCCTCAATTTCGACTCTCTTTTTTCAAATAAGCCTGCATTTCAAGTTTCAATCTTTGATGAATGGGGTCTTGCCACCAGGGTACATTTCTTATTAACCCAATATAGAACAAAATACTTCTCTTTAATAATTACAGCCTCTTTTTCAGTATGTACTATGGCTCCAAAGTTCAATTTGGTCAAGCTCTCTGCCTCCCCAACCAACTGCACATTTTCACATCCTTCTGCCCAAATGTCTGCTCCTTTTCACTGTAGACCTGGATAAGTTCAGGAAAGGGTAGCCATGAAACAGCCAATGAATACTTTACTATCGATAAATACCCTCCACCTAACCAATTAGTCCATTACGTTTGAATTCAACTTCACTCAAGTTCTCCAGACACGGGCAGAATGAAACAAGATTCTTGACCAAAATATCACATGAATGACCACAGCCCAATTCTGATGGAGTCCTAGTTCCTCTCTGAAACCTCATGAGCACAGGCAACCACTGTCTGTTTCTCTCAGCTTTTCTTGTCTTCTAGGTTTCCATCAGAATGGCACATTAAGCTCTGTTTCCAACACACTAGGACTTTTCTCCCTAAAAGTACCAGACTCTTCCATATTCTAGGCACAAATAATTTCAAAGGCCTAAGACCCACATGGTCACGTTATCAGAGCAACATCACCTTGCAGTGCTAATTTTCTATATTATTTACTTTTCTCCTTGTTGTGATAAACAACTCAAAGGGGGAGGATTTATTTCAGCTTACAGGTTGAGAGAATACAGTCCAACCATGAAAAAAGTCTGGCAGCTTGAGACAGCTGGCCACATTGCATCTAGTTAGAAGGAGAAAGAAGCTCAATACTAGTGTCCAGTTTGTTTTCTCCTTTTTACTCAGTCTGGAGCCTCAGAGTCATGCCACCCACTGTCCAAGTGAGTCATCTCACCCCAGTTAGCATAATAAAGATAATTGTCCACAGGCGTACTGAGAGGCTAGCTTGATCTTCATAATTACACATAGGTGCATCCAGAAGTTCATCTCCGTGGTGATTCTAGACCATTCCAAATTAACAATCCATATTAACCCTGGAGGGGGGCATGATACATCAAAGTAGCACTGAAGGAGAATTAAACTGAAGCACTAACATGACTTATTCAGATCATATTATCAATGACATTGTGTGACCCTGGCAGGACAGTGAGAGAACAAAACACGGAGTTCACAAAGTGGTCCACCTTCATAGACAACAGGCACTTAGCAAAGATTTGTAGGCAACATGCTAGTGCAGAATCAATCTTCTTAAACAAATGGCATCAGAGTACGTAAATACTTGATGGAGAAAAGTGAACTTCAGTCTAAAACAGACGCAAAGCAGATGGTGAAAACACAATGTAGAACTTAAGCTTAAAACTATATAGAGAAGCTCAGTGACCTTAAAATTTGCAAAGATGCCTTAGAAATTAGATTAGAAGTATAATCTTTAAAGGAAAAGGCTCATTAGCTGGACTTTAAAATGTAAAAGCATTTGCCCTTTAAAAGATGCTGTGAAGAAAATGATAAGATATATCATAGACTGAGAGGAGATGTCTGATAACATTTAATAATATGACAATCTGCTTAACAAAAGACACAAACGGATACTTCAAAAAAGGCATGTGAGTCACAAATAAGCCTTTGAAAAGATCTTCAGGGCCATTAGCCATTGGAGAAATGCAAATTAAAGTAATAAGATACTTTATTTTATTCCATAATTTAAAGTGGCTAAAATTACATAGATTGGCCACACTGAGTGGGGGCAAGAATGTGGAACTGAGACTGTCATCCACAGCAGGTAGGAATGGAAATACTACAATCATTTTGGAAAACAATTCATTAGCTTCTTAAAATGTTGAGCATCTACCCCGGGGTAAACTGCTCATAGTTACATACAAGGGATGATAAAGTATGTCTATGAAAGGACCCACACCTGACTGTTCACAGCACTGTGGTTTGTAACAAAAAAAAAAGTGAGATAACCCAAATATCATCCACAGGTGAATTAAATGAATGTATGTATACCCATCTAATGGCATACCTTAGGAAATGAAAAAGAATGTACGATGGATACTCTTAACAAAAGCAGATGAATCTTTGTGAATTTTGTTCTCCTCTTGCCAAACTAACCCAAAATATATTATAAAAGACAAAAGAATGCATATTATGTACAATTCTAAATAGGGATGTTAACCTATAGCAACAGAATGCAGATAAATGACTACTGTGTACGAGGGAGGCAAAGGGGGAGGAAGGACAAATGGACTCAAGACAACTGTAGGCAACAAGTCGTCCTGTCTGCTTGATGATGTCCAGACTTTTATGAGTGTACACATATGTCAAAATCTACTGAATTGAGTACCTTACAGATATATTTGGTTTGCCATGCAAATTCAACCTCTATGAAATGGGTTTCCTTCTTATGGTGAAAAGATCTCAGATTCCTCTTTCTCATAAGCAGATGTATAAGAACAATGTACATGCAGATGAGTTGGTGAGAACAATCAAAAAACAGAAACCAAGTCACTTTCTGATTGCCTGTGGATATAACATGTAGGTATAAAATAGCATAACTTACCTTTTCTCTCACATACAGAGACTGTGATGCTATTATGTGATTCAACAAGATGGTGCAGTTTTACAGACTGCTGCAAAGAGAAGGAAAACAGACAACATTTATCTGTGTAAGTATAGACCCCAGGTATTGCTCAGTATGGAGCTAGCCCTCTGTAAACATGGAGGACTTTAGGCTGCCAGCTGGAGATCCTGGGTAGGAACAGAGTCTTCCCACTGGTGATTTTTTTGTGTGTGTGATAAATGAACTACATTGAGAGTGAATCGAGACAAAGAGACAAAAATAAATGTTTTATTCCACATTTAATAAGAAAGCATTGTGTGAATGACCTTCTGACTGGTTAAGTTTTCCAATCATTTCAGGTTTTCATTTTTCATCCTACTATTATTATTTGAGACACTCCCTAAGGGGACAAGCTCACAAGGCTCCACCTCTCCCAGGAGGATTGTGGGGAGTTAATGGTGTGCTGGGAGAGAGAGTATAGTTTTCTTCAGTGGTATAGTCACTGGTAAATTGACCATGCTCCAGAAAATAACTCCTAATCCATGCTTATGCAGGCAACCCTAAGTGAAGTCAATGGGGTCACACACACAATCATCAGAGCAGAGGAGGGCCTTGTTGGGGGAAGGGTTTCAGTGGGATGGGAGAAGAATGAGAGAAGGCAATAGGGGAGAGAAATTACAATGACCAAAATCACACATATATGGGAAATTTTTAAAAGACACTTTCTGAATTAATTTTAAATCTGATAAGTATGCCCTAAGAATATTTAGTACAGTAGGATAAGGCCAAAGAGTGTTACACTACTAAGTCACCCTTTCATTCATGTGGGCATTGACTCAACCAACATTTATTAAGCAGCCTTTTATATTCCTAAGGCTACGTTAAGAAACAAGATAGAATGGAAAACAACAGAAATATGACTCTTATCATCAATAAATTTACTTAAAGATATATATTAAAAATATGTATTTAAATATATTTTCATATTTTAGCCATAGAGTCAAATAGATAAATATATTTACAAACAATAAGCTATACACACACATTTCTATGTAATGTAAGTCATTATAGATGTAAAGTATGGAAAACCATATATGTAAAGACCCTCACTACAGCTTTGCTTTAGTAGCAGAAGATTAAAAACCACCTAAGACTCTTATCAGTAGCCAAAATAGTCAGCACACAGTTATAAAACTACATCAGTTCTAAAGAAAGTATGTGTCAATATGGAACAATATTAAAGATATATTCAGTTAAAATGCAATTGCAAAATAGTGCATGTGGCATACTTTCATTCTGAAAAGCAGATGTGTGTGTGTGTGTGTGTGTGTGTGTGTGTGTGTGTGTGTGTGTCTGTGTCTGTGTCTGTAAAATATTGCTAACATGTAAAGAACATCTGGCCCCAGTAAGTCCTAAAAGTCCGGCTTGGACACTGGTGATTCTTTCCATGGAAAGGGATCCTATTTTCATTTATTGTGTTACTCTGCCTTAAATTTTTTTAACATACCCATATATTGTTCCGTGTACAAGAGAAAATGACTAGCTAAGTTTAAATGTCTTTTTTTTTTAATTTCACTTCAAATTACCTATAGGCTTTAGGATTGTATTGGTGCCCTTAACAAAAGTTGTTTAGATGGAGGCATGAAAGGAGAAACCATGTCAGCATGTAAAGAGTGAAAGAAAGGTGTTCAGATCATGAGCGTGTGCATAAAGAGCCGAGACTTTTATTAAAGGGAAGAAGGAAGCTACAGCAGTAACTGAAGATGCGTGCAGAGTACAGAGAAAATGGTCCTTTGTTGGAGTTTTGTGTTTAAGTCTGACGAAGCTGGAGAATGTTAAACACGGATAAACCCTTGGGAAGGTGCAGAAGGAGGAGTCATCTGTGGATTGCATGAACACCCCCAAAAAGGTAAGAGCAGGTGTCTGGGGCACAGGCAGATGATGATCTCTTAGGCATGTCCTCCACTGTGATGAGAGGGAAGGGAAGCTGGGGCTGAAGAGAATGGAGCATTTGGCAAAAGACAGTAGGGAGCTGAGCGAATTTCATACTAGGCTTCCATCAGCTTTGTGGAATAACTTGTGAGATGGCTGAGAAAGCGACGATGAAAAGACAAGCACCTCTGAAGAGGGACGGTTTGAAATGCATTCTCAATGCGTGGGAGAACTCTTTGATGAGAGGTGTACAGAAAACTTGCCAGGAGGAGATTGGTACTTATGGATTTATAAATGATCAACTCATATCTGTTCCACATGGTTTTCTTCCAACAGTTCCTAGACCCCCTGCTCTAAGTGTAAGGACACTGAAGTGGTGAACTAGAACTTTGGTAGATGAACACCAAACAAACAAAAAGATCAAGGACTTCATATTAACACAGGTTCCTCCATCTTCCCAAGGACTGGGATGTACAGGAAGTTCCCTTCCTGTCGCCCTCTGGACAGCGGCAGTTCTGCTGTGTTTTCATGAACATGATCTTGTTTCACACGGATGGGGCCATGCTAGTTCAAGATTCTTGTCTAAGAGCAAGCCAGGGAAGTCAAGCGCAGGACCCAGGGGAACTCACCTGTCTGAGATCATACACGGTCAGAGCTATGGAAATGACAGACATGAGGATGATGGCCAGAGCATACTCTTTGTAATCTTCACTGAACCACAGACAGACACTGAAGAGTTGAAAGATGTAAAATGGATTTAGAACCTGTTAGCAGACATAAAGACAGGAAGACAAGAATGGTATTCGGGCTTCACACATGGTTGGCTGTTCATTGGCTTGTTTTCCTAATCAGCACTGTGACCTAAATCACCCCGCGCAATATGCTATTCTTCTTGTTCTATGTAATCAGCAGTCTCTGTGTGCTAGACAATGTGCTGAATCTTTTCATTTCTTTCCCACAATTACCTCATTAACCAGAAGTTATTACTTATCTCTATTATGAAGATAAGGACATGGAGCCTCAGATCTTGAGAAATTTGCTCAAGGTCACACAGCTATGACTGTCATGGAGCCAAAAATCTAAATCCTTAAAGCGTTCTGACCCTGGAGCACTTATTTTAATCACGGCTACACTTGGCAATCCACAGAGCTGTGCTTTGCACGTCATTGTGCTAAGCCTCAGAGTCATCGATGAAGAGTAGATGTTATCGTCCCCCGTTTATACTCCCTGGACTTCAGAAAGGTGACACACTTGGGTTTACAGAATTAAGCTACTTGGTCTGTTGTCCACTCTATGACAAAACAGCTGCCACATATAATGGCATTAAAGAACTTTTCACTGATGGGTTGATGGAAAGCAAAACTGTATTTTTCCGTAAGTGGGAAGCGAAGATGACATGGCACGCTGTAGCCACACATCGGTTTCACTGTGTGTGGGGGGAGGGGGGACAGATGTCAGCATCAATGGTTGTAGTCCTGTTTGACTTAAACATATGCTGTGCCTTTCCTCAACTTCACTGTAGTTACTCACAGGAACAGGAATCCTGGCTTCAGGCGAGGGAGGCAGCCCACAGAACCTTTCTCAACCAATTTGCTTGGTCTTCTGTCATTCTCAAACGTGTTTAGAAATATTGAGAAAGTATCTCAAATTTAGGAAGCCTTTTTAAGGCAAAGATGAATGGAGATGGAATATCAGAAAGACACAGAGGACTTCTGTATGGTTTCAAAATAATAAATCTCACAATAAAAGCACAAGAGAACATTTTTATCTTACTAAGTGATGGTTAAGCCATTCTTTCCCTCTCATATGCATTGAGATCAGAAGACCTCAGAGAGGCTAAACAAATATGGTTTCCTCCCTACAGTTTTGAATGTTTAGGTAATTGAATATGTTGTCTAAGAAAATTTTTTTCCTAAAATAAATGTGATTTTAGTTTCACAGAATTGAAATGGGATAAGCAGCATAGTGTTTTAAGAAAGGGGAAAACCCCAGCATTCATCTGAGTCTTCAGATAAGAAGTGGACACATGAGAGTCACAGTCTGCCTTATAGAGTACAGTGTGCCCAAAGAGCTTGAAGGAAAAGAGCACATGGTGTATCCAGAAAGCATGGTTGGCATTCTCTTAAAGAAGCTCATAAATTGTAGTCACTTATTAACAAGTTGGATCCCCACCTGGCCAGAGCAAAGATTCATCACTTTCTCCCCAATGTCCAGGCAAAGTCCTGGAGAAATTACCTCCTTGATGAGTAGTTTCCAGATAGGTGTGACTTCAACATCAATAGCATTAGGTCCACATATTAACCTCCTGAAGGAAGAGACCACAATTTACTTATCACAGCAATGAAAGAAATCTCACACACACACACACACACACACACACACACACACACACACACACAC
>CABHPP010142942.1:4578-46323 GCA_902168425.1 Peromyscus attwateri | reverse complement strand
TCTTTAGAAGCAACAGAAACCTAATATATGCCAGTGTTTCAGTTTGCTTTCTGTTGCTAAATATTCTAACGACAAGCAGAAGTAAGGGGTTTATTTGGCTTACATTTCCAGGTAACAGTCCATCACTGAGGGGACTCAGGGTGGGAACTGAAGGAAGGAACCATGGAGGAAGACTGCTTACTGGACACGCTCCCGTCATCCCCAGACAGCTTTGTTCTACAACTCAAATGCTTAGGAATGTGAAGACACAACATGGAGCAACTACGGAAACCAGGAAACTACAGGTACTTGGAACGTGGTGGGTGAGATAGCAGAATCCAAATGATCTGAGGCAGGAAACAGAAAAACAGCGGGGGAGCTCCGACCTGAGAGGAGTGGGGGAGTCAACGCAGCAGAGGTAGGAGGACAGGGGGACAAGGAACACCAGAGTTGTTTGGTAAAGGCTTCATATCTATGTAAAATCATACACAATACGAGAGAGAGAGAGAGAGAGAGAGAGAGAGAGAGAGAGAGAGAGAGTTATGCCACTTGGCCTAACAATGACCCCCACAAGTACCAGTTACTAACCAAGATCCCAGTACCAGCAGACATGAGATCCCCCCTTTCTCATGGGTCAATGTAGTCCAAGTGGCTCCCAAAACAACATGGATTGTGATGGCTGCCATGGGTTGCCCCAGTTGCTGAAGACACCACATACTTAAGACATATAACTTGGATGAGTCAAGCTGGTTCTGATCTGAAAACCTCCTTCCTGCGGTCAGCTTCCATGGTTCCAGAAAACACTAAGCGAAGTGCCAAGGGAGGGAGAAGCAACTGAATGGTCCTGCCCAGCTGCAACACCTAAGAACACTTGCCAGCTTGGCGCAATCTACACAGCTGCAGTCAGTGGCCCTCGCATGTCGGTGGCGGCCAGCCGCTCTGATGGACATAAGACCCATTCCACAAGAAGGAAATCATGCCTGGAGTTAGCCGTCTTCCCAGGGTAGTGAGCTCATGGGCCTTAGAAGACCAACCACCACCGCCACTTTCCTAGACCAGCACAATTCCTAACTACATTCTAAATCTTTTCCTGACACCCACAGGTAAATGTAACCACCAGCCCTCATCAAAGAAACCGCCTAGGGTTTTTTGTTTGTTTTTTTGGTGGGCTGGTTGTTTTTTGTTTGTTTGTTTGTTTTTTGTTTGTTTGTTTGTTTTGGTTGGTTGGTTTAGATTTTTGAGATGGGGTTTCTCTGTGTAGCCCTGACTGTCCTGGATTCGCTCTGTAGACCATGGCAGCCTTGAACTCAGAGATCCACCTGCCTCTGCCTCCCAAGTGCTAGGATTAAAGGTGTGTGCCACCACTGGCCCAGACAAAGAAGCCTCTCTTTGCTGCTGAAGAACACAGCTGGATACAATGCAGAGCTCAACAGATCACGGGGAACCCAGCCCCAGTGGATACATCTACATCACAGCTTCTGCATCTATGGATTGACATTATGGATGAAGGGACTGAAAGATTTTAAAAGTCAAAATACCAGCAAGTTTGCAGTGGAATAGTTTGTCACAGAAATTGCTACATAAACAAGATCTGAACAATAGCAATAATAAACATGGTAACACAGAAGGGAGGGGATTTCATGCCCCCCCCCAGGCCCTCCACCTCTGGTTAAGGAACTACAGACAACTGATGAGTGCTGAGAGAGGGAGCATTAGCCTCCTCAGGGAACAAGCCCCCTACTTGGTTGTCCATTACAAAGCAGTCAGCCCTGAAACTATATATACACCAACAACAAAAACAGACTCAGCAGGCTTTTAAAATTTACTTGTGTGTGCATATACATGCAATAATAATCAGGAATGCAGTGGCTATCGGTTTGAAAGTAAGGGGGATATGGAAGGGGTTAGGAGGGCACATGAGAGGAGCTGCAGGGAGGAGATGGAAGGGGAAAGTGTAGTAATTATATTTTAACCAAAAGTATATTAAAATTCAAAATGAAAGAAAAGACACATTCTAAGATGCTATGGGACTTCACGTTTACATGTGGAGAAGGTAGTTGTGAGAAAGTCACAGGTTGACACCTCACTTATTTACCCTGCTGTGGATATCGTTCTGTATAAATAAAATGCTGATTGGCCAGTAGCCAGGCAGGAAGTATGGGTGGGACAAGGAGAGAAGAGAATTCTGGGAACAGGAAGGCTAAGTCAGGAGATGCTACCAGCCGCTGCCATGAGTACCAACATGTGAGATGGTGGTAAGCCACGAGCCATGTGGCAAGGTATAGATTTATAGAAATGGGTTAATTTAAGATGTAAGAACTAGACAACTAGAAGCCAAACAGTTTAAATAATATAAGTGTCTGTGTGTTTATTTTATAAGTGGGCTGCAGGACTTCCAAGGCTTAGCGGGAACCGGAGAGAAACTCTCCAGCTACATTACCCTGTGGGGCATTCACCAGGATAGGAACCCTGGGAGAGGAATGTTTGTGGCATGGATGATGACGTCATTGAAACTCTATGAAGAACACAGTACGAGGCAGACAGTGGCATGCGGCAGAGCAGTGGCACAGTGCAGGTGCCACGGGATTCAGAAGAAAGGTGAGCTCTCGGGTGTCCTTGGAAGGATCAGACTTTTGTCTGGATCTCTCAGACCAAGAGGGAGGTCATGGACAGAAAGGAGGGGATGAGGGCAGGGAAGGGTAAGGTGAAGGGCACAGATAAATCACAGAAGCCAGATGGCCTGCTGGTTGTGGGGCTGTGGCTACAAATGATGCTCAGCCAGAGCCTTCGCCGTCGAGTGGGAACAGGCTTAGTTCTGAATTTCAACAAGTTTATTTAAAATACATGAGACACTTCAGGAAAAAGCAATCAAAAGCCCCATATACTTTTCTCTCGGTTATTGCACTGAGCGTGAATGCTTGCTACGCTTTATGTTCTTCCTTAAAATAAGGCAAGTCTCTCCTCCGGCAGGTTGAGGGAGTTGGGGGTGGGAGGTGGGGAAGGAGACACGTTAGTGAACACTGAGACAGGCTGTGAGGATTTTTAGATGAGATATTCGTGTTCAACTAAGCTGTCATCACGGAAGGAAGAGGGAAGGAGAGGGGAGGAGGGGAGAAGGAGGGGAGGAGGGGAGAAGGAGGAAAGAAAGAAGGAATGAATGGTAAAGGAGGGAGGGAAGAAGAGAAGGCCATGAGTAGAAAACAGAAAAGAATGGATCTGTAGATGTATTCAAATTATTTAGGAGTCAGCATAACTTAATAAAGACTGCCCTCAGAACTTACATTAGTGTGAATTTGTGATATAAAGGATACATTGTCATGAAAACTGAAATGGCTCAATGTCTGGCGAAATGTCTTATGTGTTAGGGAGACTGACACACTCACTTATTTAGTCTGTTCATGATCTCCATAAAAAAATATTATTTTGGCACTGACATGACAAGAAATCTCAATTTTTTTATTAGATTTCTCATTAAGAAACAAGAGACAACCCTCTGATTAAATACATCAAGGTGCATTTTCACAGGAGTATAATTTGTAAAGCTCATTCGTAAACTGGAGTTTCTGACCTGTAGAATCTCTAGTGTTTACCTGAGATTGCCACAGAGGAAGGACGTCACACCCAGGTCCACCTAAACTGACTTAGAGCACACTGACATTTTCAAGGGAAGAAAGGCTTGTTTCCATTCACCGTTTCAGAGGGCTCACAGACAACTGGCTCCATTGTTCTTGGGCTGTGGAAGGACATTGTTGGTTACCTCCTGGAGGTGAGAGAGGAGGGTGAGGCAGAGGAGGGGCTGAGGACAAGACATACCCTTTCCCTATCCTAGGTCACAGCTTGAAAGCTGAGAGGTCACCACCCCCCAATAGTGCATTCAGCTGTGAAGTCATCAGCGGAGTATCCCTTGATAAAGATGACACAAATGTGTGTGTGTGTGTGTGTTTATTACACCACAAAGCATGTAAGCAATATGGGAGCCCAAATGCATATGCAACACTAGTCACAACGATGGACTGTACCTTCTTTTCTTGGATTTCTCATTAACTTGACTAATAATGAAATAAAGCATGATCCTATTATCCAATCCCTTGCCTTATAATGATTTCACACATTGCTAATCAAGGTTTCTGATGGAAAGTCAGATTATTCTTTTAGGACAGAATGGAGAGAGAGAGGCAGAGAGTGCCTGTGACATACAGCTGAAGAGAAAAGGCAAGTTTTGATATGATACTGATACAGTAACTCCAGAAAGCCCAATTACTAGAGACAATCAGTTTCTAAATTGGCTACGAGGTCCAGCTTAGACTGAGCTTGTTGACAATCTAAGTTTTTAATGTGTTTGATGTAGAGATCCCTGCAGGCTGTTTCTGCTAATAGAGCCGGTGAAACATGCTAGGCAGTGATGACAGCTGCATGCGGGCTGAGGCATTGTGTCCGCTCACAGCCTCCACCGCATCTCAGCCCAGGGCAAATGCAACCGAAGGTTTGTAATACACTGATCTTCTTGCTGATGAAACTTTATGATTTCACTCAAGCAGGTTGGAAAATATAGATAATTAATGATGGCATATGAAGTTTCACAAGATTGAAAAGACCATGAACCAAAATTCTAAAACATCTTAAGGGAACTTTTTTCAGCATAGAATATTCCATTAGAAAGAGAGCTGGGTGGTTCACATTGTTCACAAAGAACAGATCTGCTATGGTGGCTCAAAATACGTTCTCATCTAAGTACAGCGATAAAAAGTAATGAAAACAAGTAGATACCATTGTAACTATTTCAGCCACTGCACTGGACATACTTGATACACTCTGTCATTCTCACTTCTGACCCGTAGAAGAGAGAGGCCCAGTGCCATATTCAAGAATGGATACTGCTCAAATCAAAACTTTGACACTAAGCATATATGCCTGAAAAGCAAATATTTTTCACCAATATATTTATAATAAATAAGTTATAAATTTATAGCACATTGGAAACATATTAACTTTTGAAATAATGTAACAAATGGGCTTCTGTAAATAATAGAATCTTGGTTGTACTATCAATACATGAGAATTTATGATTCAAGTTAACATGACATACTATTCGAAATTTGAAAATATCTTTGTGAACATTGGTATACTTGAATTCTTGTTTGAATATGTTTGAGAGTTTCATATGACTAATGTGTCTCCTTGTTTGCTTGTGAGCTTCATTCACACAGTTCAGGAAATAATACTTTTTTATTCATACTTCTTTCCAAAGAACAATGTGAGACAATATTGCACTTTTTATTTGTTTGTTTGTTTATTTTATTTATTTATTTTGGTTTTCTGAGACAGCGTTTCTCTGTGTAGCTTTGGCGCCTGTCCTGGAACTCACTCTGTAGCCCAGGCTGGCCTGGAACTCACAGAGATCCATCTGCCTCTGCCTCCCGAGTGCTGGGATTAAAGGCGTGCGCCACCACCGCCGCCTGGCTGATATAGCACTTCTTATATTTAAAAATAGTCCTCATTATTAACTCCAAATGTCCATCTTAACTTTTGTCTTAGCTTCTTTTAACCAGTAGAAATATGTGGAATCTTTTAGATGTTGAGCAGAAAGCCCAGACCTTTCCTATCTTCCTTCCACTCCTAGTTCAGCAACAGTTGACAAGTTCGCTTGAAAACTTGAGAAACATCTGAGAGGCTCCTGAATGTGAAATCACACTCACCCAAGTCAATGGGGTTTGTATAGAATCTCTACCTCCAAAACAATGTCCTATGGTCAAAAACAGTCCCTGTACCTCCCACCTTCTTCTAAGAAAAGAAAGAGGTGGTATACATGTCCAATGACCCATTTTTTTTCTTAGAAGTCTTCCCAAAGAGCTGGCTTTTGTCCTGGTAGTCTTGGAGTTTTGGGATGACTGGGACAGCCCAACCACCTGGGGGAGAATGGAGAGGGGTTCAGGCTGGAAATTCAGGATGTATCTTTCCTGTGTTCAGTACTGACTGAGAAGATGGGGGCCTTGTGGGGGGAGCCTCAGCTACTGCTCAGTGAGAGAACGAATGGATGAGTATTGCATGCAAGCAGACAGACAAGAACTTGCTTCTTTCAGGGGAGAGAAGGAGCTGGTAGAGTCCTCAGGAAGAAGGCTAGCCTAGAGGGTTGGCCAGACTGATAGATAAGGACCCTTTACTCTCCGAGATCCACCAATGAAAACTGGGAGAAGTTGCTATATTGCTTGACATACAAATTTCAATGCAAGTTGAGAAAAATGAAGAATCCCACAGAATTGTTCTGAACAAAGAGGAAGCTAAACCCTTAGAGATGAATTCAAATGAAATAGCAGTATTTCCCTGAAAGAGAATTCAAAATAGCTCTCATGAAGACGTTTAGCAAAGTCAAAAGAATAATGCATGGGCAGAGAATTTTTACCTGATTGAGAGAAAATGCTTAACTGTTCTAAACAACAACAACAAAACATCAAACTGGAGAAAAAATTAACTAAGCTTTTAAAAACCACTAGAAAGAGTTAGACAAATCCTAGATCAGGCAGAAGAAAATGTACATGCACTTAGAGAAGTTGCTGAAAATAATTCAAAGGAGCAAAAGGAAATGGAAAATATGGGAAGCATAAGATTCTTAAGCTCGGAATGGCATCAAACAGACCAATGTATGAAATGTGAGAGAACATGAGGAAAAGAAAGAAACCAAAGGCCAGAGCTTAAGTGAAAAACAACTCAACACCTCTAACCTGTCCAACTATGGGGAAGAAAATGGTTATCTACAATCAGGAAGCCCAAAGGACAATTAATAAGTTGTACCCAAAGAAATCCACCCCAGATGCTCTAAGTTCAAATAGACAAGTGCCAAAATAAAATTTGAAACTCAAAAAATGACCCATCAGATGTACAGGCACCTCCAAAAACTCTGGTTTGTTGCCGTTATTGTTGTTGTTGTTTTGGTTTGGTTTAAGAAGATTCTTTGATAGTGAGAAAGAAGTTGATAATAATGAATTATTTCAGTGGCCCATTCTCATCTCCATACAGGTCATCCAAACTAATAAGAGACATTAAATCTCAATTGAATACACCATAGGCCTAGTGGAGTTAACAGTTATGAATAGAATATTCCACCCAACAGAACTATACATTTTCCTCATCAGCCCATGGACCTTTCTCTAAAACAGATCACAATCTAGTCCACAAATCAAACCTTACTGTCTTAGTTACTCCTCAGTTGTTGTGAAAAAATACCTTGGCCAAGTATACCTATAAAAGAAAGCATTGAATTTGTAAGCTTATAGTCACAGAGGCTTAGGGTCTATGACCATCCATGGGGGAGTATGGCAGCAGGCAGGCATGGCACTGGAGCAGTAGCTGAGAGCTCACACATTGAGAAAAGATCCCTAGGCAGAGGGATAGCTAACTGGGAATGTTGCGGGCTTTTGACACCTTAGAGTCCACCCCCAGTGACACACCTTCTCCAATAAGGCTACACCTCCTAATCTGTCCCAAATGGTTCCACCAACTGGGTACGAAGCATTCAAATACATGAGCCTATGGGTGCCATTCTCATTCAAATCACCACACTTACCAAATACAGAAGAATCAAAATGATCTTTTGTGTCTAATCAGATCATAGCCAGATCAATAGCAAGAAAAATTACAGGAAGTGTGCAACTACAGGAAGACTGAACAGGGTACTCTTGAATGATAATGAGTCACAGAAGAAATTGGGGAGAAAATGAAAAGTTCCAAAATTAAGAGGAAATGACGGTACAGCTTACTAGAAACTGAGATGCAGGTGAGGCAGTTCCGAGAGAAACGTTTATAGTCGTGAATGTTGGCATCAAAAAATCAGAAGAATCTCAAATATCCTAATGACATACCTCAAGGTCCTAGAGAAACAAGAACACTCCAAACCCTGAAGCAACAGACAGATCAGGGCAGGAGTTAAGGAAATGAAGACTTGAGGAACAATGCCTAGAACTGGCCAGAGCTGGCTCTCTGATAAAGTAAGATTTACAAACCCTTAGTCACACTAACCAAAAGAAAGAGAAAGAAGGCCCTATGTGATCAAGCAGGAGAGGAGAAGGGAGCTTACTATATTATCCAGTGAAATATAGAGAATTATTATGTGTGCTTTGGTTATATTCAGAAAACTTGGAAAATCTAGAAAACATGGATGAATTTCTAAATAACCTACCAAGATTAAACCTGGAAGACAGAAACAACTTAAACAAACCTATAACAATCAATTAAATCAAAACAATAAGACAAAAGCTGACAAACCAGTTCAGAACCAAATGGATTCACTGCTACAGTCTACCAAACATGTAAAAGTTGACACCAATGCTCCTCAAACTGTCCCTTAACATAGATAGTGAAGGAGTATCACCAAACTCACCCTACAAAACCAGCATTATTTTAATATCAAAACTGGATAACAAGAAAACAAAGGAACTGTAGACCAATTCCCCAGTGAACATAAATGCAAAACATCCCAATGAAATTCTTGCGAATTGAATTCAAAACTACATCAAGAAGACAATCATGACCAAATATTTGTTCTGGGACTGCAATTGCTGGTCATACATACATCAGTAAATATAAATCAGAAAACAAAAGGACTTAAGGACAGAAAAGGTCATTTCAATCCATGCAGGAAAGGCTTCAACATTCATTGATAAAATCCCTGAAGCAACAGGGAGCAGAAGGAATATACCTCAATATGTAAGACTAAATGTGACAAAACCATTAGCCTGCATGGCACTCTATGAGGCAAACAGAGAGCATTCCTCCAAAGTCTGGAAAAGGACAGTGTTGCCTACTCTCTTCACTTACAATATCAGAACTCTTTTTTTTAATCGAAAATAGATTCTTCTCTCATACAATACATCTAGATCACAGTTTCCCCTCACTCTATTCCTCCCAGCTACCTCCCTCCCCAACCCCATCCCCTTCATTCCCTTCAGAAAAGAACAAGCCTCCAAGAGACAGCAACCAAACACAAGACAAGATATATTAAGAGAAGGCAAAGGCCCTCACATGAAGCTGGACAAGGCAACCCAATAGGAAGAAAAGAGTCCTGAGAACAGGCAAAAGAGTCAGAGACACACCCGCTCCCACTGTAAGGAGTCCCACAAAAACACCAAGCTAACCACCACGACATGTGTGCAGAGGACCTGGTGCACGCCCATGCAGGCTCCATACTTCTTCAGTCTGTGAGCCCATGTGAGCCTTGATTTTGTGGGCCACGGCCTCCTGGTTTCGAACTTAGCAATAAGACACAAGATAATACAACAAGAAACACTAGAGAGATATGAGCAGGAACAGAAGCAACACGTTATTTCTACTTGTGTATGAAATCATCCTATACTTAAAAGATAATGAAGACCCAACCAGAAAACTTTTGGATCTGATAAACACATTCAGAAAAGTAGGAGGATACAAAATTAACCTATGAAAGCCTGCAGCTTTCCTATACACCAACAATGAAATTGCTCAAAAAGACATGGATGGGGCAGGGGTCGGGAGGGGGGGATGTCCCACTCACAATAGCTTCCAAAACCAAAACACCTAGGAATAAATCTAAACAAATGGGTAAAAGACCTTTACAAAGAAACTTTACGATGATGTTGAAACCACTAGGAAATGTAACGCTTACCCCCATGTTCACAAACAAGCAGGTTAATACTGGGAAAATGGCTGTGTGACTCAAAACCATCTACAAATCAGCACAAAACTCATCAAAATGCCAATGAAATCCTTCACAGAACTAGAGAATCCACTGTAGTCTCCGCCATCTGAATATTTGATTCCAAGTTTGTGGTTGTTTGGGGAGGCTTAGAGGTGTGGACCTGCTGGAGGAAGTATGTCACTGGGGGCAGGCTTCGAAGTTTCAAAAGCCATGTGTCATATGCATTGGCTCTCTCTGTTTCCTGTTTGTGCTTCAAGATGTGAGTTCTCGGCTGCCGCTCCAGCTGCCTGCCGCCTGCTACTTCCGCCTTGCCATCAGGGACAATTATTCCTCTGGATCTGTGAGCCCCAAATGAATCTCCATCTGAAAGCTGTCTTGGTCACGGTGCTTTATCGCAGCAATAGAAAAGCAATGAATACACTAAGTAACCAAGAGTAAGAACGTGTGGAAAAGCCATACAGAGAGCTGATAGTTTATAAATTTTTTTTTTAAATGTGATTAAAACATGAGTTTGAACAGAGTAGTCCTATGTGGGTGGATAATGCTTCTCCCAGAAACCATGGATTAGTAAACAACAATCCCAGTGGCAGGTGTGGGATGAGTTTCTGGTCACAGAGGCCCCAAGACGCCTTAAAAACAACACAGGCTACTGTCACTGCTTTGGGTTGTCCACTAGAACGTGATGATGAAAGCTTATTGGGGAGAAATGAAGCTGAAACAGACTGGAACTCCTCCCTGCTGGTTAGCATTCCCAGGGAGAGAAGGCGCTGTGTGGGCTGCTCTGTGAGGCTGTCAACAGCCTTACTGAATGTGAACTCTGAGCTACAATACCAACCTGGCAACAAGCTAGGCCATGGGTGCAATAGTCTTTGATGATGGTGGTGGTGACCAACTGCCTTATGATGGGATTTGAAGACCTCTCCACAGGACAGAGTTCCTGCCCATTACTGTAATCCTGGTCAAAAACCGAGGCTGCAGAACTCACAGAACTGCTACTGTTGTTTTGCTAAAAGACATGTTTTCGTCTGGCTCCTAAGTCCATGTCATATCCATACATTAGTGCTGCACTCAGGCTCCGTCAGGCAAGCGTCTAATTACAGAACACAATACGTAACATGGACTCTCAAAACTGCTTACACTGCTGAGAAGGGTGATGGCGACTGTTTAGACCTCAGTGAGAATCTGTATCACCCTCGCCAGGTCTCAGAGAACAGACCAGACGATAGAGTGGAAAGAACGTAAGCAGGGGGATGAGAACTGTGCCACAGAGATGTGTCCTGAACATGGCATGGCTGTTGCTCTCATGAACTCACCGCAGCTATGGTTATTTTCACAAGTCCTGTACAAATTGGACCTATTGAGATTTCATCACAGATGGGAGATGAGCACATGAGGCCTCACCCCTCCCTGAGGGGCAGCGGAGAGTTAAAGATTACTGGGTGAAAGGGTATCACTTTTTTCAGTGCTATATCCACTGCTAAGTTGCCCATGCTCCAGTAAATAACCATCCACCCAATCTCACACAAGAAACCCTCCTTAAACACAGTGGGACACTCACACATATACATACATACATACACACACACATACATACACATATACATATGCATATATACATACACACACACAGGCCCACACACACATACACATGGTTCCTGACATTAGAAGGAAAACATTGAGAAGAAGAAGGGTTTCAGTAGAAGGAGAGGAGATGAGAGAAGCTAATGGGGATAAAGATCACTGAAATTCATTGTGTTTTTCATACATGTGAAATTGTCAAAAAATTTTAAAAAGATACAAGAAACAAGGTATAAGCATGAGAAAAACTTTCTACCAGGGCTCCAACAGCACATGAAATAATTACAAGAACTGGCAAGCGCAAATCTATGAAATTAAGAAGTCTGTGCACAGCAAAGAAAACAGAGAGCTGTCAGAATGGGAAAAATTCTTTGCCAGCTATACATCAGATAGGTGATTGCTTTCCAGGATCTATGAAGAACTGTAACCATTAAACACAAAAGTCATCATCTCAGCAATAAATGGGCCAACAGACTGAACAGACAATTCTCAAAAGAAAAAAATAGCCAAAGAATGCTTGAAAGAATTATCCAGCAACCTCAGCCATCATGATATGCAAATTAAAACTGTTCAGAGATTCCACCCACCCCAGTCAGAATGGCTGTCCCCAGGGGAAATCTTCAACAACAAATGGCAGTATGCATGTGGGGAGCCACTTGTTCACTACTGGTAGGACGTAAAACTTGACTGAAAGCCGTGCGGTGGTGGCACACACCTTTAATCCCAGCACTCAGGAGGTAGAGGCAGGCAGATCTTTGTGAGTTCAAAGCCAGCCTGGACTACAGAGTGAGTTCCAGGCAAGGCTCAAAGCTACACAGAGAAACCCTGTCTCGAAAAACCAAAAAAAAAAAAAAAAACTTGACTGAAATGAAAATCAGTGTAGAAGCTCCTCAAAATATTGAAGCTAGAGCTTTGTATGGCCCAGCTCTACCATTCCTATGTAGATACTCAAAATACTCTAAGTCAACATCCCCAGAAATACTTACATATACTTATAATACTCTGTATATCATGTTTATGCCTAGACTATTTACAACAGCTAGGAGCTGCAGAAGACCGAGATGGCCGGCTACAGGGGGCTGGATATGAAGATACGGCACATGCACACAATGGAATGGTGTGCAGCCATAAAGAAAAATGAAATCAAGGCAGGTATGGAAAAATGGTTACAACTAGGACTTATTAGGTTAAGAAATAAATTAGACTCAGAAAAACACTGTATACTTTCTCTCAAATTTGAAGGGGTGTGTGTGTGTGCGTGTGTGTGTGCGTGCGTGCGTGCATGCGTGTGTGTGCATGTGCGTGTGGGTGTGCGTGTGTGTGTGTGTGTGTGTGTGTGTGTGTGTGTGAGAGAGAGAGAGAGAGAAATGTCTGTGTCTGTATGTGTGTTCTCTAGGCCACAAAAGCATTAAAGGAACCACAAGAGAAGAGCAGGAGATTCAGTGGAAGGGGAGACAGAACACTATGGGATGCAGGCAACAGGAAGCAGAGGGGACCAAGGAGAGGAAGGCGGGCCTCCCAAGGAGGAGGGGGTCCATGCAGGGAGGAAACAATGGCATGGAACAAATGAAAACAAGGCACCAGGAAGCATCACAAAACCCATAACTTTGGGTTCTAACCAAAAAAAATTCATAGGAATTTTTTCTAACATCGTTCTTCAGCATTTGAAGTATGTTTTTGGACTGCTACTCACTAGAATGTTTGACTCAAAAATTGCTATTTGCATTCCTGCCTTGAGTTTCATTTTTTAATAAATGTTCAATGAATTTGGGGTTGGAATTAGGACAGAATTGCTAATGATTTATGAAATTATCTAAAACATATTTCTGCCTATTTGTACTATTGATTTATGCAAATCCCTGAGCACTGATGATTATAAAATCTAAACATTGATCGACTCTTGAGGCATACTGAAGGCACTCTTCATCCTACATTATAAAATATTCAGCCAGGATTTAACTCTATGAAAAATGAATATGCATGTCCATTTCATTAATGTGAAATTTTTCTTTCATATTTAATGAGCGGTAAAGTTGTATATATGCCAAGGAATCCTGTTAAATATATCTTCGTGGTTTATTAGTAATAAGTGTTTGGTTTGTGTATGCATTTTATTTATCTATTTATTCAAGGTGCATAAAACTTACCCAGGTGTAAAGGTGTCATTGTACAAGACACTTTAGAAGCCTAGAACTAAATTATAAAACATAGAAAAATTCAATAAAAGAAAGAAAGAAAATGAAATGAAAGAGTAAACAATACAGCTGGGATTATCACAAGAATCATATGAGATTACTGCAAACAGTAACACACCAATGAACCAAAAAGAACAGACAAATTCCTAAAACATACAATCCACCTGCAATTCTTGCCAAAAATGATGCATAATAGCGATAATCAATGTTTAAAACTAGGCTAAAGAAGTGAGTTGCCATTTCCCTGAAGAAGGTATACAAACAGCTGAGCAGCTGTGGGAAGGGGATTCAGTATCACTGATCATCAGATACATGCATGCCAAACCCACGGGGATAAACCTGTATCTTTCACCCACAGCTATTATCAAAATAAATAGATAAATGAATGAATAGGGACAGCTAGTGTCCGTGAGGATGTAGAAAACTGAATCTATGCACACTATCCGTGAGAGTGCAAAATGGTGCAGCCACCAGGAAAACAGTACAGATATTCCTCAAAAAATTAACAGCAGAACTTCTATGGTTCTGATTCTGGGTATTTAGCCCAAAATTGAAAACAGGATCCTAAAGATATACCGGCACGCAATATGTAAAAAGCACTATTCACAATACTCAATATATCCAGAGCTTAAATGTCCATCAGCAGAAAAATAAAGAAAACATAATGCACATAACAGAATATTATCCAACCTTAAAAAGCAAGGAAATTCTACAATGCACTACAATACAGATCAACTTTGAGGACATTATGTTAGGTAAAAGACAGACACAGTAAGATAAATAGATTCCACTTGCATGAGTATTTAAGAGTCAAATTCATAGCATCAAAAAGTAGAATGGTGGCTGCCAGTGGGTAGGACACGTGAAATGGGGGATTACAAACCTACAGCACAAAGTTCCAAGTAGTCAAGGTGAAAGACCTGCTGTACAGTAACGTACCCACAATCAGCACTCACAAATCCTACACTGCACAGACTAAGGTGATAGATGTCATGTTAATTGTGCTCACACAATAAAACAAAATTTTAAAATGAGGAACTGCAAAGTGTAGGCAAACCTCTCAGAGCAACAGTTACAAGTGGGAAGAAGGTATCTCATCCAGGCTCTAATAAGTAAATACAGGGCATCTAAAGGACATAGACACAACCTTTCCACAGAACTGCAAGAATATTTTATTCCCTCTAATGCTATATCCAGAAGTCTATACTGCCTACATTTCACCTCAATTCCGATTAAAAGCAGCAATAAAATGTGTCTTAATATGTGAGCTTTTAGGACAAGAGGCCACATGTGTAAATGATTGAAATATGGGAACCACTAACTTGGCATCCATTTTCTAAATTACAGTTAAAAAAAAAAAAGGCCTGTGTAGCAATTGTCCTCGTTAAAATAAGGGAAGGTGAAATAGGAAAATATATTTTAAATGCCGAGGCTCTGGCAAACATTCCTGGTGAGTCACAGCAATTGAGTGAGAATGTTGCCAATGATTCGTAAATGCTAAGTCTGGGGAGGTGATGCCAGATGGTCCAACAAGGGGGACAGAAACAGACCTGGCAAGAACATGAAGGAAAACAGCTTCAATGGTAATGCCGTGGGACAGACTCCTCCCCAGGATCATGTGGGCTGCTACACAGCATGCATTCCTTGAGATGTTCCATAGGAGGAATGACCTTAAAGCTTAAGGTCATCCAAGGAGTAGCATTAAAATACACAGACGAACCACTGTCCAGCTCTTACCCACTTTTCTGTAAAGACACTGAAGCACCCAATGGGCTGGGCACGTGGCAGCTCGCCACTAACTTCTGTGTGGGTCTTGCCTCGGCTCTCATGGTCTGCAGCACATGGAACCGCCTGAATCATGACTGTGTGACTCAGCCCATGATGGGCAAATGGTACTGCCTGAGGTTTGGACACTTGAGGACTGTGCCCTGGGGAAGCTTGAGCTGGACAATCCGTATTGGATGAGGAAGCTCAGATGCCACTACAAACTGGGAGAGGAAAGCTCCCACCTGACCGTCTCACGTTAGCCTCGGAGGGAAGTGGAGCACCAGGTGAAGGTGCTTCTCCTGGGGAACGTCTGGGAGTCACTGCATCCTAAAGACGTATCCTGTGTCACAAATTTGAGGCATGCCTGTCCTCAAATTGTACACCATGATGTAGGCGCTGAGGTTTTGGGGTGACTCTTTCACAGTGTTCTAGTCCTTGTCTTTAAAATTCCATCTCAACTTTATATTTTGAACAAAAAACGTTTGTTAAGGGACAAGACGATTTGAGAGCAATAAAATAAAATACAAGACGCAACTGAAACTTCACAAGGAAATCTTCATGAAAGAAAAAATTATGAAAAGATCTCTCTCAAGGTAACATTTTCTCTCATGTGTCAAAGGTTGCCAAGGACTTTCTTTGGAAAAATAAAAACAGTCTCATTGTTAACAGTGAGTTCTGTCAGTGCGACATAAACCCAAGAGAGTCAGCTTGTGTGAATGGACTACTTTCATGTGCCAGGAAGCTGAACACAATGATTAGCAAGGGGAATTCTGGAATCCAAAGGTCCCAATCTCAGCGTAATGACCTGTAGGTGTCCTAAGTAAAATTAAACATAATTTAGGAAAAGAATGAATACAGGCAATATACAGTGTTTTCCAAAAACGAAGTTCAACACCGCCTGTGATCTCGAGACAATCTAAAGAAAATGTCGACCTCCAGCTAGCCAATTAATTCCAGTTTTAATATACCAGAGAACAGGTAAGGAAATAGGTCACTAGGAGTTTTGGAAGAAATTACTATATGAAAGATTACCCTGCTAATTCTGGGGAATAACAACGAACTCATAGTATAATAAATTTTATTCATATGACATCAGGATCTGCTAGGATTTAGAGGGATTTCACTATCAAATGTCCAATATTTAAAAAATAATAATGATATAGCTTCTTTTTTATTGAGCTAGGTATTCCCAAACGTGAGGATTAGTACCCCCTCACAGAGTTCATGCTGGACTGGAATTTGTTATGTGAGTTACTAAATCCTTTTTTATCAGTTCTGAATCATGAAATGACAGACAGGTGATTACACTTGCTCATATTCATTAGCCATTTTCAAAAACGTAGCTCAGTTTTCACTCTGTCCAAAATATGTATACACATGACACTGTATGGGTGCTGCATCACCCCGTTTTCAAATTTAATATCAAACTTGACTTGTGTCTAAGCAGCTAGTAAAGCAGTGGTTATCAACTTGTGGGTCCTCTCCCCTTTGGGTCACATATCAGATATTCTGCGTATCAGTAGCAAAATTACCATTATGAAGTAGCATGGAAATAATTTTATGGTTGGGGGTCATCACAACATGAGGAACTGTATTAAAAGGTCGCAGCATTAGGAAGGTTGAGAACCACTGTAATAAAGGCTTCCTTCCTCGTAGGGGTCACTTCAGTAGTCCAGGAGGAGAAAACAAAGGCATGGGGCAGGAGTGAGCTCATGTTCTACCAGGGCGGATAGTAACAGCATGAGAAAAAGGGGAACAGAAACAGAAAGGGGACTGGAAGAAAGGTGGGCACATCATGCCAAGCAGTCAGGTGTGGTCACACCTTCAATTCTCGCAGTGACCTGTAGCAGGAATCTTAGATGGTTTTATTAATAAAATCAAACCTGAGGCCAATTATTGGGGTGAATGCTGGAAGATCAGAGAAGCAGAACAAGCCCCAGTTAACCTCACCTGGCCAAATTCTCAGCTGATCTTGTTTCCTCAGACTGGAAGCTTCTGTGTCCTCATCCCAATGGCTCTCAGCTGAACTGTGCTGCTCGAAGCCTGAAAGCTTAACCAGCCAAATGCTTCTAGTTTCTGGTCCTCACGCTTTATGTACCTTTCTGCTTTCTGCCACCACTCCCTGGGATTAAAGGCTGGCTTTCTGGGATTAAAGGCGTGAGTCACCACGCTTGGCTGTATCCTTGAACAGAGGGATTTCTGCCTCTGGAATGCTAGGTTTAAAGGCGTGTGCTACCATTGCCTATCCTCTATGTTTAATATTGTGGCTGTTCTGTCTCTGACCCCAGATAAGTTTATTAGGGTGCACAATATTTCGGGGAACACAATACCACCTCAGTGACCCCCAAGACAGACTATGATAATAACCTGCTCTACAGAAGGGTGGAGGGCAAGCAGATTTCTCTAGAGCTGATAACAGTTAAAGACACCTGTTACAGAGGTCAAATGCTTTACAACTGTGTTCCAGGGGTCCCTAACACTCAACAACTATAAATGGCTTCTTTAAGAATAGAAGAGTCACTGACTACTTAAAAACATTAATAATAAAACCAACATGAGATAAGAAAGCTATCCCGAGGAAGTGACAACGTGCTTAGCCTTGAGAAGTCTTTTAGGTTTGCCATAGAGAGGAGAGGGGAGAGGGAGAAGATCTTGGCGACTGGTAGAACAGGCAACTGTCAATAAATTCACACGCAAAGAAAAAGACAATCTCTTTCTTTGCCCTTACCATTCATAAATGCCCATAAGCACCAATTTCCATCTATAAGGTATTATCCTGTAGCATGAATCTTAAAGGTACTTATTAATAAAAACAAACCTGAGGCCATTTATTGGAGTGAATGCTGCAAGATCAGAGAAGCAGAACAAGCCACAGCTACCTCACCTCGCCTGTTCCTCAGCTGATCCTGTTTCCTCAGACTGGAAGCCTCTGAGTCCTTATCCAAATGAATCTCAGCTGAACTGCTTCTCGAAAGCCTAAAAGCTTAACCAGCCAAATGCTTCTAGTTCCTGGTCTTCACATTTTATATATCTTTCTGCTTTCTGCCCTCACTTCCTGGGATTAAAGACTCACTTCCTGGGATTAAAGGCTCACTTCCTGGGATTAAAGGCATGTGTCGCCATGCCTGGCTGTTTCCAATGTGACCTTGAACTCACAGAGATTCAGACAGATTTCTGCCTCTGGAATGCTATGATTAAAGGCGTGAGTGCCACCATTTTCTAGCCTCTGTATCTAATGGCTGTTCTGTTCTCTGATCCCAGATAAGTTTATTAGGGTGCACAATATTTTGGGGAGCACAATACCACCACATTACCCAGTATACGATGCATGCATATCTTCTGCTATGAAATGCGAGGGAGAAATGTGCACTGTGGGAAACAAATTTTGTTTTGAGATTGTTCATTGAAACACAAGTAGTTATACAACATAGTGTTAGTTACTTTAAAAGGTTAACAAATTAGGAAGACAAAATTCTAAACATGGTACCTTGGAAACACACTTTTAAAACTCAGGCTTTTAAGCATTGTATATGCGTACATGTGTGCATGTGTGTGCACATAAATTATATATAGGAAGAATTAAAGAAAAAATAAATTCAGATTTATAGTTTTAACATTACTTTATAAGTCATTTCCAAGGTGTAAAATCAGACAAATATGTTCTCCATTGACAACAGAAATTGGAAAATAGTAAACACGAAACAGACATCTGAAATATTCAAATGTATACACGTGTACCACGGAGCATGCAGATGCCAGAAGTCATAAGGTCCCCTGGAACTAGAGCTGCAGATGGCTGTGAGTCACCCTGAGGTGCTGGGGATCAAAACCAGGTTCTCTGGAAGAGTGTACAGTGCTCATAACCACTAATCCATCTCTCCAGCCCCAAATAATCAGTCTTTTAAAAGTAAGTTTTAAAGTGTTTTGAACTGAACAATAGCAAAAATATACATTCTAACTTGTTCTGGGCTTTGAGTTCGGCAATGCTTAGGTGTCCACTAGGAAGACTACAGGGAGGAGGAGATGAATCAGTCAGAAACGCACTGACCTCACAGCCTGAGGCCTGGCTTCAGATCCCAGGACCCCCATTCCAAAGTTTAATGTAATGACATGCATCTGTAATCCCAGTGACGACTAGATGGGAGGCAGATGTAGGCAGATCCTAATCTCTCAGTAGAATCCAAATTGGTGTGATAGTTTCAATTTGAATCCCTTATTGCAAATGTATCGAAATACAATCAAGTTGATGTCCTTCATCCTGACAACCCACCCATTTGTTTCAGTGGCCATTTCTTAATAGAGTCCCTAAGACCTGGAAAATAATTACACTGCCTTTTTTGTCTGTCTGCATCCCCCCACCCATGCTCTCACAGCATTGGCTAGTACAATGGCAAATGAGCATGCAGTGAATATTTTCACCTTGCTTTCGTGATCTTAGCAGGTGACATGTTCAGTATGTCTTCTTCATAAAGAAGGATATGACTTGTGGATTTTTCTAGATGCTTTTAATCAGTTGAGTTTCTTAATCTTCCTAGTTTTCTGACAGTTTGTACCATGAGTCATAGCTGAATTTCTTAAATGATCTTTCTGTATTTCTTGAGGTCATACACACATCCTCATTTATTTCTGTTAATGCCATAAGCTAAATTGATTAAAAAGTTAAATCAAACATTATTATGTTAAGCCACACTGAGCCATAATGCTTGGATGCAGTTCAATACATAGGTAACCTTTTATAGTTTTTTTAATAAAATTAGAAACTAGATTAAGATAAAGATAATTATAGGATATAAATGTCTGTTATATACATTTGTGTACATTGTATATCTCTGTATATGTTGTACCTGGCTTGCTCATTTTTGTCAAGGATGTTTTGTATCTGTGTTTAATATGAGGAATAATGATTTGTACTGTTATGTATTTATCTAGTTTTAGTGTGGAGATTTTTCTCTGATTCCTTAATATATTAGTAAGATTCCTTCTTCCATGATCTTCTAAGACAGGATGGATATGACTAGAATACTTTATTACTCTGTGTGTAATTTAATGAACAGTTGTGGCACCTGGAATTATAGTGTGTGTGTGTGTGTGTGTGTGTGTGTGAGAGAGAGAGAGAGAGAGAGAGAGAGAGAGAGAGAGAGAGAGAGACAGAGAGAGAGAGAAAGAGAGAGAAAGAGAGAGAGAGAGAGAGAGAGAACAAGTTTGGTTTTTTCTCCATTTTGATCATGTGTATCAAGTTTGGTTTTTTCTCCATTTTGATCATGTGTATCTTTGGAGGCTATTGCTTATTCTAACTGAATCTAAAACCACAAAGACTTGTCATGAGGGTGTGTGCCTTCAATACTATCACTCGGGAAGCTGAGCCCCAAGGACCGTGATGAGTTCAAGGACAGCCTTGGCCAAGAGCCAGGGCCAGTCCAGCCTCAGAAACTTAATTGTATGTGGTCTCGGAAGAGCGAAATAAGGTAAAACAGAAGAGTTAAACCTGTAGAAACACCAGTTTTCTCCTCAGTTTTAAGAACTGAGTTACACAGCAAACCCACCACTCAGCCTGGGGAGAGTAAGACCCGAGGACAGTAGTGTCCCACGTCTGTCCCATCAGTGTCTGTCTGAGGTCCTCCACTGAGCATGGCATGGCAGGCGAGCTGCCTCCCAGTGCACTCTCATCCACCTTTGCTCTGCAAACCCTTCTATCCGGTTCACCTCTATGATGTTTACCTCGCTGACTCTTGGGCTCTTAGAGATAATCACACCTATTTGGATTTTACCAGTTTAACTCTCAGATCATCTGAATTTCCAAAACCTGAAAATACTTCATTAGGTATACTCATCTTAGCACCCAAAATTCCATGCTTTCCTATATTCTAAAAACCTCATAGTTGTGCTTTGTGAGCAACCATTAGATTACAAATTATAATAAAAAATTTAAAAAAAAACAGGAACCCTTTTCAGAAATTAAACCACAGTTCAGTTACAGAAGCACGGACATTCTGGAATGAGGACTACTTTCTGAGTCCTCTGAGTGAGGATGGGGTTGGAGGAGGAGGCTGTGGATCATGAGATCTGAAGCAGTTTCTATGTTTGGGGGCTGATGGCATTCATGGAGGAGGGGGTTGCATCCATCTCTTCCTGGATACGATGCCTTAGTGATGGCTGGAAACGTTCATGCACTGCTTGCCAAATTGTGTCCATATGGGGAAGTGCTCACGAGGTGCAACCTAATCCCTGCTCCCCGGTTTGATGGCAGCGCAGGGTAACACATCAGCAATCACAGCCCGACTGTTCCACTTCTCACTGCCTTCACAGCAGCACTCTGCACAGATCCATCATTGCGTCTTCAAAAGAGGGCCCCGGCTGCTTTGATGTGATGTTCTGAAGTCTCCCTATTTTCCACCAGATCAGGACCACAACCTTGAATTACCCTTTTGATGATAAATGATCAGAACAACTTTGTAAAAATGTGAACTAGCCTTTGAATTTAATTCATTTCATTTTTGAGAACTTCATGTGTGACTGGTGTATATATGCATATATACATATATATAAAATCACTCATGACCTCCCTCCCCCTTGCACTTCCTCCTGTGTCCCCCTCCCCCCAAAACCTATGACATCTAGTGGAGGAATCCCATGACCAACAGTGGTGATTTTGTTAGATGGTTCATGGATCTTGGGAGGAAACACCATTACCACATGTGGCATAACCACACACACACACACACACACACACACACACACACACACACGCGCGCGCGCGCGCGCGTGCTTGCGCGCGCGCGCACACATGCATGCACACACACATATGTTTATGTATGTGTGGGCATGTGTGTACACACATATATAGTTTTATATATTATACATTAAGTAAGGTTATACAGCAATCCGCTTCCCTATGGCTTTTCCACATACCCTTAGTGTTATTTATCTTTACTCCACCCCTCTACCCCATACTACCTTTCCTTCCGGCTCCCCAACTTAAATTTTCTCCATTTTTCCCATTGACCACCTCTGAGGTACCTGTCTCTTACTCCTCCCTAGAGCTCCAAACTATGAAAGAGCTTTTATGCTGAAAGAATTGTAGTTTGTCTCCAGGTTTGAAAACAATGAATGTCCCTCACGGAACCCTGCCCCCTTTTCCAGCATGAAAGACAGGACTCTGCAAATTAAAACAGGACTGCAGTTGTTAGCATTTGCTCAGAGATTAGGTGTGTAAAGCAAGGGAGAGATCTAGAAATATTTGGGGTAGGAGTGGTGTGAGTATTATTAAAACACTGAACAAAACTCTCAAAGAACTAAGAAAAAAAGGAAAGGGAATAGTAAGACTGAGCTTCTGGAATCAGGCACAGCAGCTCATGCCTGTAATCCCAACACTAGAAAGGCTGAGACAAGTGTCCTGGCATTCAGGCCAGCCTGAGTTACACGGTGAATCCCGAGCTAATCTGGGCTTCAAATGAGACCTTGTCTCAAACAAACAAATGGATTGAACTGTGGTGGTATTGTGTTCCCCAAAATATTATGTACCCTAATAAACTTATCTGGGGTCAGAGACAGAACAGCTACAATATTAAACATAGAGGATAGGCAGTGGTAGCACACGCCTTTAATCCTAGCATTCCAGAGGCAGAAATCCATCTGTTCAAGGATACAGCCAAGCGTGGTGACTCGCCTTTAATCCCAGGGAGTGATGGCAGAAAGAGAAAGATATATAGGGCATGGAGACCAGAAACTAGAAGCATTTGGCTGGTTAAGCTTTTAGGCTTTGAGCAGCACAACTCAGCTGAGATTCATTCTGGATGAGGACTCAGAAGCTTCCAGTTTGAGGAAACAGGACCAGCTGAGGAATTGGCGAGGTGAGGTAACTGTGGCTTGTTCTGCTTCTCTGATCTTCCAGCGTTCACCCCAATAATTATCCTCAGGTTTGTTTTTATTAATAAGAACTTTTAAGATTCATGCTACATTGAACTTTTAAAATGTAGGGCCAGGGGCTAGGAAGACTGTTCAGTGGGTAAAAGTACTTGCCACACAGCACAGAGACCTAAGTTTGAATCCAGAGAAACCACGTAAGAAATGGGTGTGTAGCACATAGTGTCTATGATCCCAGCACCCCTGAGGAGAGATGATATAGATAAAAGAATCTTCAGAAGCTCATTGGCCAGCTAACCTAGTGTGTGTGGGGTGTGTGTGTGTGTGTGTGTGTGTGTGTGTGTGTGTGTGTGTGTGTGAGAGAGAGAGAGAGAGAGAGAGAGAGAGAGAGAGACCTTGTTTCAAATAAGGTGGGCTGAGAGAACTGACAGCAGATGTTGGCCTCTGACCTCCACATGTCATGGTCACTTATACATTGCACTTGATGATTTGCCTCTAATCCCCAAGCATGACTTCCTGACTTCCCTTCCTGGTGATTCTCTTGTAATCCTCTTCAGATAACTCAGGGGAGGGCAGGAGTTCAGTTGAGTTTGTCTCCTTGGCACATGGTTGTGGGTATACAGTATCTACTCAGTCAACATTTCTTGGAAGATTAAAAACAATACTCTGGAATGTTTTACATATGAAGTTTTTCACATACAGAGTTTGTCAGCTGTCTGTATTTTAGGGCTAGTCACTACTGAAGACAAATGTGAAGAATGTACAGATAACTCTTGCCCTGGTGGCCACTAGAGAATGAAAGGTGATATGGCCACTAAGCAGGCAAATGCACTACAGTATCTAATATGGTATGGAGGTGGGACACTTAAGGGGCAATTACCTTACTTAAATGATAATGGAATTCAACCCTAAAGGATAAAGAATGACCGAAGTGAGCAGCGAGGTGACTGTTCCAAGTATGAGTAATGGTGTGCAGTGGGAAAAGGCTGGAGAGGACATGTCCCTATGGTACAGTTTAAATGGTTCAGTAAAAGGCACAAGATATATGAATGAGACTGGTGACAAAAGGCAGGTACCATGCATTGCGATGCTTCATAAACAAGCTGGGCATGGTGGCACACACCTGTAATCCCAGCACTCAGGAGGCTGAAGCAGGAGAAATTTGGCTTTATAGCAAATTCATTGCCATTCTGGGTTATGCAGTGAGGCCTGGTTCAAAAACTATCCATAAACAATAGATGGGAAAGACTTTGGATTTGAAGAAACTATACAGCATGGAGAGAGTCAAGGACATAAATCATGAAAATTGTATGTAAGCTATACTTCCTTTCCATGTGGAAGAAATTTCATGTTGGAGGGAAAAGAAAAGGCAGTGAGCACAGGGCTGTTTTCTAGGGCAGAGGAATGAAAATTACGCCCCACAGTCATGATGCTATAATGAAGACTGACAGAACCAGACAGATTTGAGGTACTTAGGAAGTAAAACCAACGGTGATTCCTTGACATGAAAAGTGGGCAATAATAAAGGTCAAGTGCAAATCTGTGACCTGAATGAATTGCTTGATGTGTCATGGGAAATCCATACTCTTAAAATTCACACATTAGTGTCTGGAAAAAGCACAGTGGGTAAGGGAACACACTGCTCTCTTGCAGAGACCGAGTTCAGTTCCTGCCACCAACATGACATCCCACAAGTGCCTTAACGCATACACATACATACTTACCCCAATAAAATACAAAGTAAATCTTAGAAAAATCATGCATTCAAGCTCTGAATATGAGTGAGTGTGCTTAGAGATAGGGCTATGTAACTAGGTAAAGATGAAACTATCATCATAGTCCCTGACTCAAAATGGCTCATGTCCATAAAATGTGTGTGTGTGTGTGTGTGTGTGTGTGTGTGTGTGTGTGTGTGTACATCTAAGAACAACTAGTTTAAAAAGAGGCCAATAGTTTGAAAGAGAAAAAAGAGGGTTATATGGAAGGGTTTGGAGGGAGGAAAGAAAAAGGGGAGGGGAAACTGATTTTATTATATTATAAACTCAAAAAATAAAAGAAATATTTTTTAATCCAGCCCTGCCAACACCTCAATCTTATATCTCCAGAGTCTAAAGACCTTCTGTTTAGGCTGCTCAGCCTGGGCTACTTTCTGATCACAGAACTAGTCCCCTGACGGTGTTCTTCACTGGAAAAAGGGAAAGAAGAAGATGAGAGTCAAGCTGGGAGTGGAGGAGATCCAGAGAAACTGGATGAACCTGTCTACGATGCTCTGGAGGCCTTTGAAATCGGAGAGCACACTTCCGCAGGAAAGAATTCTCTTGACTCCCATGAAAGACATTTTTTTCTGAACATGAGCTCACCAAGAGTATAAACCCAAAACTGAACATAACAGCATATAAAAGTTAAGCAATAGGATCCAAGAGATAAGAAGCATAGATAGAAAAAAAAAGGTTTAAATATATTTTCATGCCCAAAATAAATATTGATGTCATGGAAAAAAGAATTCAATAGGTAGGCTGAGCACTTTAGATACAATCAAAGCAAAACTTAATGAGTTGGATTGAATTTAAAATAAGCACCACATGCTAAAAGAAAAGCTCTGAAAGGCTGTCTTGGTGGCATGGCCAGCAGAATGAGTGGCTCTAAGACATTTGTGATAGACTATGAAGAATGGAAAAAGCAAAAACCCTATTTGGAGAGAAATTTTTTGTTTGTTTTTGAAATGAGGAGAGACAGAAGGCATTCTCAGACTGAGGCACATCAAGTCCCAAGTAGGACAGATGAGCATTAATCTACATCTATACAGTGCAGAACCTCAGACATAATCAAAAGGATAACTACAGATTAACAAAGAGGAAATTTCAATCATCCTCAGAGCCACATCAACTGCTACACCACAAAGCAACAATACTTGCCAAAGGACAATTCAAAACACTAAGGAAAGGGAGTGGGTTGACTTCATTTGGTGATCATTTCACAGAAGAGTAAAACAGAACAATTTCCTGCATCGTGTCCTCCCCAGTAGGTGGGGTGTGCATTTTATAAATGGCATCAGCATTTTCCAATGACATAAACAGAAACGCCATTAGCTCTAAATTATCGTCCTGGGTTCTGTGCTGTTGCATGGTCTCAGCAACGGACTCTATACAGTTAATTCTAACTTTCCACTTGTCCTGGATTGGGGGAGGGCAATATTTATTCTATTCCTAGTACTAAAATTACCTCCCAGGATTAGAAAGTTTGGTCAGATATTTTCTCAATCATTGTATTACCTGAGTTTATCTTTTTGCATGAAAGGGACTACTAGAGTTAAACCAGCAAAGGAAAAAAAACCTCCCATATTCTAAAGAAAACAAAACATTAAATTTACAGTCAATTTATTCTTCAAATTTTGTAATTACTACATAGTATAAGGAATATCCAGGCTCTTTTTCTTTTTATTGAAACTTCTAAGACATACAGAAGAACTCTCCAACACCAGCTAAAGCCAAGCCTTAGAGAGCTACAGAGGCCTCCTACCATATCAGGAAAGAAATGGCTTTATTCTGACCCATTTGCAGAGCCTGAAACAACTGCCTACCCGAGCTGACTCCCTCAAGGACAACCACGTGATCCCATAAAGAATGAAAACAATTTTCTCTAACAAACTCTGACTTTACTGTTCAAAGCCAGAGATGATCCTTTGTCTTTCCCTGCAAGTGTGGACATGGTTATAACTTTGGCCAAAAGTTAAGAAATTTCTGAGATATTGTAAAATACACTTTCAAAAAGGTAACCTTTAATGAGAGATTAAAAATATGTCTAAGTGATGCTTTCTTGTCTGTATTCCAGAAGTCCACATTTCTCCATAACTGTCATAGACTTAATGTGTCCTCTCCAAATCCACATGCTGAATGCCTAAATCCTAATGGGATGGTTCAGGGAGCTGAGATATTGAGGAGACAATTAGGTTTAGATGAGATCAGAAAAGCACAGCCACAAGCTTGCTCCCTCCCACTCCCTGCTCTGTCCCCTTCCCCTCCCCCCTCATCTCTCACACACACTGAGGAAAGCTCCCCTGAGTACTCAGCTGAAAGCCCCTGCTTGTGACACAGGAAGAGGCCCTCATCAGAATTCAACCAAGCTAGTGTCCCCATTTCAGGCCGAAAGGCTCCAGAATTACAGTAAAATAATGTATTTTTTTAAGCAATTCAGTCTGTCTTTTTAATTATACTATCCCATCCCATATTAGGTGACGCAACCTTTAGACCACGCCCCCCAAGGGAACAATATAATATCTAGTACAAAGATGATATGCGACTTAATTATTTGCATGTAGTCTTACAGGAACTTAAAATTTTGTGAGGCGCTTGATTTCTGCATTCTGCTTATGGGCTGGGAACGCTGATTAGAACCCACGGTAACTCCATAAACCTTTATAAGAAAACAAAAACCCACAAATACTGAGCAGATGCGCTTTAGTTTGCTGAGGAACAGTGAAGACACATGGCTGCGACTGGGTTATGCTAGTTCACTCACCAACGGTGGCAGAGTCCATCCCAGTGGATGTCAGCATCAGCACGCTCCCCAAGTGAAGCAGAACAGCACACCCCGCTGAGGGTTAGGAGACCCCTGTGGCTGGCCACGGGTGCTGGCAGATTCCAAAATACTTTCATCCCACGTTTCCTAAATTCTTCAGGTACTTTGACTTCTCGGCTCAAATACTCATGCTTTATACTTATGTTTGAATGACTCAGTTCCTGGAATTGATCGGCATTACTTTCTATATTTTATTACTCACAAGTCAAATTATATAACTGAGAAGGGAGAACATGAAGCCTGAAACCTGAGCTCTGAGATATATGTAACTGTTCTGGTTTGTTTTTGTTTTTGTTTTTCTGAAATTTAATTTTAAATTAAAGTCAAAATGTACATCATACTCTTTGTTTATAACATTTTTAATCCATTAGATTGGCCCATTTGTCTTAAAATGGGAATGAATGACTCTTAATTCCACAAGAGAAATTTTCATTTACTTATATGTGACATTTTTCTTTGTAATTATTCAATGTTTTGAAGATATGCAATTAGGAAACAAATTCACATCCATATAAAATTGGGCAGTGGTGGCGCACGCCTTTAATCCCAACACTTGGGAGGCAGAGGCAGGCAGATCTCTGTGAGTTCGAGGCCAGCCTGGTCTACAGAGTGAGATCCAGACAGGTTCCAAAGCTACACAGAGAAACCCTGTCTTGAAAAAAAAAAATGGATACGAAGTGCATGATTAGGTCCACAGTGAAAGAAGTCAGGATGGTGGGAAATCAGTTCTGCTTCACTGTGGTTCCTAACATGACACTCATGTTAATAAAATATTTACAAAGTTCCTAATTTATCAAAATATTCCAGTGCTGATAAGTTATCATGATCACATTTTAATCAAAAGTACATAAAATACTTGCAAAGTCATTATGTAAAAAACTGTCAAAGCTAAAATTACCATGAATTTAATCTAATAAATTTCATAGTCTGTCATAAAGCAGAACATAGATAGTGGTGTGTAAGCGCAGGGTGTTTCACTGTAGCAATGAATGGCCGGCCCATTGCCACTATGCTTTTCAAATGTTGGGGTTTGTTAACTTGTTGCTTTCTTACCATAAAATATGCACTAGGGATTATGCTGTAATACTGAAGCAAGGCACTTGGCACTTTCTCTGAGCCCAAGAGGAGTTTCTCAATTTTCAAAATGTTGGGAAATCATCAGGCCAAGTATTAAAACTACAAGGAGGTTCTGTATCTCTCCCGTAGGACAGTTATAACAAAAGTTTAAAAGCAAAAAGCCACCAAAAATAACCAGTCATTTTGAAAATGTGCAGCGATTCGAGCCTTTGGGCATTGCTGGGAGAAACGCACAGTGAGCAGGAAGTGTGCAAAATGACAAAGTCACTGTTTTAAAAATTAAAAACACAACCACCACACAATCCAGAAGTTTCAATTTCAGAATCAGTATACCAGAAAGATTTGAAGCAAGGACTTGAACATGTGTTGTGTAAACCGTGTTCATAATCAAATTAGTCACAACAGCCTAGAGAAAGAAGCAGAGGGCTGGACAGGCCAGATGTGCCACATAGACAGGTATACCATTTATCCTGAAGAGAAGAAGGGTATCCCAACACACTCTGGGGCTGAACATGCTCAGAGAACAAACTTGTATGATTCATGCACGTGGCAGGGGGGCTATGTCTCTAATTTATAGAGACAAATGTAGAATAGTAGTGTTTGTGGGCCACAGGACAGAGGCACAGTGACTTGGTGTGGACAGGTGAGAAAAAGATAAGGTAAAATGCTGAAAATGAATGGGATGATGGCCACATAATGCAAATGTGCGCTTTAACATGGCAAAGTGGTAAGTTTTATATTATGTTTCACCGTGATGAAATAATGAAAGGGACATTTTAATAGAAATATTTAACACCAGAAACATAGCTGAAACACTCTTAGAATTTAAGTCATGCACATTCAGAAGTGACATCACCAAGGACATGGCAATGAACTATCTTCTGTCTCCCTACACATGCACTCTGCTATAAAATAACCCTGGAGCTGGGGGTAGACCTAGCTGGTGCAGTGCTTGCCTCACATGCAAGGACCCCAGGCTTGATTCTCAGCATTACACAATATCAAGCTGGGTGGTTTACACCACAACCCCAGCATTCCAGAGGTGCAGGAAAGAGGGTGAGAGGTCCATAATCGTCCTCTGCTGTACATCAAGTCCAAGGTCAACCTGAGACACACAAAACTCTGGGCCACAATAATCATGATGATGATCTGAAAAGCTGTTTGAAATAAAGGAACAGGCTGTCACCCGGTGAAGTGTGAATTGGCCCTTCAAAGCTCTAATATCTGACATACAATTTGCCCTTCATTATATACATTCTAGCAATATCCTTTCCCAAAGAAGACCAATTTCATCTTCACTGAATAAAGAGATCTCCCTTCCGAGGAGTTACAGCGTCAGCACTCACAGCCTCTCTCTTCACTTTGATCTTGTGGTGAGGCAAATAGACCCCGAACCTATAGAAGGGGCTGTAACACGCAGCGTTAATCTCATCCGACTCACTTTTACCATGCTCAGCTTTTAATATCCGTAACGCTCTCCTAGCTGTCTTCTGAAGAAACATGGAGCTGATGAATTTTTAACTTTGATGTTGATCCTCTAGCCTCACAATCAAAAGTTATCTGTGTCATCAGTCAATATCCTTGTCATCAAATGAACAGGCCCAGCACTTTCCACAAACAACAAATATTATTTTTTTATTCTTCACAATTGTTTCTATGATAGAATTCAGCCCTGAGTTAGATGTATTTGTGGTGTCTACATGTTTATGTCATTTTCCATCATTACTACTTAGCCTTTTCTTGGGAGCCCTTAGATAGTACAGGTCTATAGCCCAACTACACAAAGTCTATAGAGTAGATGCCTAAAGACTAAAGGCAGTCCTTAGGGGCAGCATGTGAAGTATAAGGCCTATTAAAACTCACTTTTAAGAAACTCCCAGGAGACATGAACAAGCTAACAGGGAAGGGTCACAAAAAGTGTGTACAAGTCCAACACCATGGCTCAGGAGACCACAGAACTAATAACGGCCAGACTAGCAGGCTTAGTCTGCAAGTGCAAGAGCATAATGATACTGCTTTGAAGGTCCATCCACAAGGAGCTTACATACCAGCAGCTTGGACCAAAGGAACCAGTGGCAGGCAGTAGACAAGAGTGTGTTCTCCCTCCCACCCACTGCCCCCCTCCCCACCGCTCACAGAAGTGCCAGCAAGGTTGTGTGTAGATGATGTAAGCACTGGCTCCATGAGGTTGCATGCTCAGCTCTTTAAGGAAGAGTTGACACCTGTGGCAGGAAGGAAGGTTCTCTTTCAGAGGGTACTAACTAGATTCTCCCTGAACTCCTGTGGCAGAGGTGGGGGAGGGGGAACTTTATCTGGATATTCCAGTCTTAACCTGTCCTCACCAACTGTTGCTTGGCGAGAACTTTGGGAATGGAAAGTTTCTCAGCAACGTGGCACTTGCGATCCTCTTCCTAGAGATTGTACAGACAGCCAATGTGACAAGCCCAGGGGCCACCCAAGTATGGACGTTTAAAAGAAGCAGGGAACTGATGAAATGAATCACCGAGGTTTGTCATGAAATGAAAAGGGTGTGAACACAGCACACAAGGTGTGTAGAGGGGGAGCAAAAACAATGAGTCATCCAGATAAAAGTATCAGAAGTCCCAGGGCCACCGATTCACAGCTAGTGACTTACAGTAGCCAGCTACAAACAATGATTCTAAAATCACAGTCAGTGACTGGCAATACTGTTTGTTGACATACAGCAGAACTTCATAGTTTTCTCCGGGACACAGCTCGGTCTACGTCTGTGAAACTTCTAAACTGACATCAAATGGAGGATTGTGAGAACACTCCGATTAGCACAGAGGAAACACGATTATTTTAAGCTATTGGAAACAGTGGGAAGAGGGTGAATACATTGTTTCTATGCTTCTTAATTTTATTCTAGATTAGATGGTACATTTATCTGGACATTTATAGTACAGTCTAGTCAGAATTTTAATCAGAGAAGAAAGTAAACATGACTCCCTTAAGGCCAGGGAATGCTCTTGGAGATATACACATAGCATTATATAGGAAGCAAGGGATGTGTATATTTTCATTGTAAGCAGCCATTAAATGGAAGTCCTTTACAATGGCATGGGTTAAGACAACAGAACCAACTTTCTAAATATGGAATATAATTAAAACTGGTCAAAAACTACCTTGCAGTCAACAGACACTCCAGGCTGCCTCATTAATAATATGAAACCACTGACTTGATATCAAAGCACACAAGGCTTTCCAGAGCACTGTTGAATGCAAATTCGCCATCTGCCACACAGCATTGCCGAGCAATAGATGAGCAAGTCGAGAAAACATTTCTTTAAGGTCCACAAGGAGAGACCGTGAATAGAGATGCAAGGATACAGAGGAGAGGCTGTGAGAGGACCAGCTCAGGAGGGGGAGCTTGGAAAGAGGATGCCTGTGCACTCGAAACTAAACATTTTTGCTGATGTTTTAGCAACAGTCTCATTCTGTGTGTGTGTGTGTGTGTGTGTGTGTGTGTGTGTGTGTGTATGTGTGTGTGTGTGTGTGTGTGTGTGTAACACACTCCTTTTTCCATTCCTTCTTTTATTTAAACAAGATGTGGTCAGGTAAAATGTGTCTAATGACCAGTTAATAACTCATGATTCCTGGTTAGTTTATTTTTTCTATTCATGAAAATTTTGTGTTCTCTAGCACTAACTCAGATCCTGTAGAAAAATAAGGATTTGTGGACCAACCTTGACTTTGTGAATGAACAAATGTTCAACTATCTATGAATGTGTAAAAATAACTACTGGACTATTCATGCCTGGCTCCATTTTCAAAAGACTGCCAGCACACTGTAGGTAGTCCATAACTAAGCATCTGGAGACAGAGCCTACTATGTGCTAAGGGTGCAGCTCAGTGGAAGAACACTGGCCTGACACGTACAAGGCCCTGGGTTAAGTCACCTGCATCACAAAACGACACAAAGCATGATCTATCACAGGTGCATTTCTAAGCATTGTCTACCCCACACATATTAGGACTATAAATCACAGACTGAAATGACCATATCACAGAGTAAAGGGTTTTGTTTTCCTATTTTAAGAACTGTGTTCTTGATTTTTGAAGTAAAAATAAAATGAGACAAACACATTTATTTGTCTTAGATAGACTGAACCCTATGAAAATGATACTGTAATTTAGGCACACAAATATACCAGGTTAAAAAAAAAGCCATGTGAAATTACCAGGAACTGCAGCTTCTATCACACCTCAAACTCCTATGTGCTCTTGGTTCTTTGAGTTTAAGATTTAGTCCATGAAGGAAACTTGAAAAAAATATGTATATTACAGACATAATACAGGACAAGGATTAGTCATGTTTCTTACCCTCATCACAGTGGGCAGCCTCTACTTTGGATAAGAGGCAAAGCCACCAATTGGGATGAGACATGGCACTTTTGATGGTGGCATGTGCACTTAGGGTTTGAAAGGAGCAAGTTCTCAGGCAAATCAGGTGGCCAATAGACACCACCAGAAGGCTAGACCATGACAAGGCTATAACACTCACACTGCCCTCCCTTGAATGTATTATCAAAGGGAGAGTGCTGTGTGTCATGGACAGCCTCCTACCTCTGCACCAAGAAGCAAGATTTCAACTCAAGAAAAGATTATTACTGTCATTAACCATTTGGTATGTAAGGTTAAAACAAGTGGTTATACTGATTCATGCATGTGATAGCATTAAAAATCCAAACATCTTCAGTGAAGCCCAGGGTAACCAGGGAACTCACAGTGTTAATATAAGGAGTTTACAGCTGAATGAACCCCATCTTTAAAAGCGCAGGCTTTTCTCTTGTTTTTATTAGAAATGTTTCCAAACTCTCAAGTGCTAATTTAAAAATGTGCATATATACCCTGCAACAAGTGCCACTCCTTACTATGTGCTGAGACATATCTAAACACTAACTTGGAGAACATGGGGACAGCCATCTGTTCGATGAGGTAATTGATGCTTCCACCCACGTGGCTGTCAGACACATGGCTCAACGCTGATGGTCCTAGTGACCGATTTGTAGAAGGCATCCACATACTCTGAGTTGCTGTCTATTAGCCAATGGCTATATTTACAACACCCACCAGCCAAGTGATTGAAGAGGGGGAGACATTCTATGATAATGCAGCCTGAAGATGTAAATTGATATCTATGTGATTTCTTGCTTTGCATCAGTCCCAACAGAAGCTGTGGTGATTTGAATGAGCCTCACAAAGTGCAATAGTGAAGCAGTTAATACTGACATCCAGCAGAGAGCAGAGATAAACAAGGCTGAGGAGTGGAGGATTCGAAACCTGCCAGACTCATGAACTAGTGATGAAATGTGAAGGATGATGTTGCGTTTATCTCAAAAGGCCCCTTTTAACCCAAGTATGTTGTCTTCCATTCAAAAACACAAAACAATTGTAACGTTAGATTTGTTCCTCTTTAAATACGTCAGCACTCATATTTATGCTGTTTGTCAGGATAACAGGCAGAAGGAACACAGGCACAAATGACAGTGCCATCTATCAGACGCGGGGGCAAGGGGATGATGGAGGAAGCAGGGAAGGGGGACGTGATTCCTGTTTCCCTGTACATCAGTTCCCGAAAGGGAAGATTTGGAGGGCTCTCTGACCATGGTCTGCAAGGCACTAGAAAACACTGAAAATCAGAGCATGCAATTCTTTGCCCAAAGGGCTCATCATCCCATTGGTAGATGGAAAGATAATAATTAATTTCTAGGGAATGTTTATAATGTTGTTTATCTATCTAGTCCAAATATGTTTTCTGTTTTGCTTGTTTACAGAATGCTTTGCCTCATCTTAAAACCTACATTTAAAAAAACACTTGTCAACAATTTTTTCATTAGCTTTTCCTTTTTGACTCAAAGAAGAGGAAGGAATCGTCTTTAAGAATGAGAGGAAGAACCCCTGGGTTGAAGGTGGGGCTTCAAGATACCTTCACAGGTACCATATTATTCTTCCACACCCCTTGGAAGCTCAACTGAGGTGTGTGCACAAAGAATACTGAGGATCTTGCCGATCTGTGCTCTAGAGTGAGGTTAGGACAAGCTGAGCTGTCTCTAACATTTCTGCCTTTCCTTGGTGGTGATGAGGGTTACATGTTCCTGCCTCAGGGGTCTCTCTAGGAAGAAAAGTGAGATCTGATGTCTAGTGGCCATCACATCAACTCAGATATCATGCTCTGCATCAACCAAAACACACAGGCTTCTTCTTCTCTCTCTAGATATCTGTTCTGGGGCTTGGCAAAAAGAACAGTAGAAAGATCACAAATATTAAATTACCTATCTGTTCCAATGGTAGATATTACAGCATCTGTGATCTGCTATAAACATTACTTTCTGGGAGTGATTAATATAAATCCAGATGTCATCATGAGAACCAGAAGAGGACAGAAAGTCCAAGCTCAGAAATCAATGTGCACAATATGTCCATCTGGATTCTACCAAAGGGCATGAAGTGGTACAATAGGGGCAGACAGGTGTTTAAAAATGATGCTACAGTACCTAGGTGTCCATAGAAAGAAATATTGATAAACTGAACTTGACCCAAGTGTCTTTCCCTATGACAGTCCACGCAAAGACAGTAAGAAACTACAATAAGAAACAGTAACTACAGACAGGCAGAAAGTAGTTGCAAACCACATATCTGCTTTAAAAAAAAAAAGCACTAGTATCTAAAATATGTAAGGTGTCTACCTCTGTGGAAGCTGGTGAAGGAGACTCAGAATAAGAAAAATTGATATTAACCCACGGAGGGAGAGAGAGAGAGAGAGCACAGAATGGGGAATTAAAAAAATATATGAAGTAAGTGAAAGAATGCTGGGAAAGACTAGAAGAGAAATATGGAGGCTAGGAGGCAGCCTCAGCTCAGCCTTGGCCATGAAGCTCATTGGCAGGAGAAAGGGGCAATGCAAGTTCTTCCAAAAAGGAAAGCAGAGAAAAGCTGGGGATCTGCAGAAAGACAGGCCCACAGCCCTCGGGAGACCCTTGCAGCTGCAGGGCTTTGAGTCAGATCCCTCGGGAAGGTGCCCCAGAATCAGGGGAAAACCCCATTGTCCACACTGTATGATTCAAAGGGCAGTGGCTCCAGACTATCTTGATGGAAGCTATTGGGATCACAGAACAACCACAGGTTGGGAAGCCTCCCTCAGGCCTGTGAAATCAGGTAAGCATAGGACTAGCTTGGAACTAGAGCCCCTACTTAGCTCAAGTTACACATGCGCCCTTCCTAACAAACCACTCAGCATTCTGGGACCTCCACCTGCATGGAGCTGCAAGCAAATGGGTCACTCAGGCCTTTACCTCCCTAGCAACCCTTAGTAAACTCCCTTTCTGTGGCCAAAACCTTCTAGAAGTGTGTCGTAGAACTAGGGGCCGTGGGCTGATCAGCCTGGCCTGGATTGGGGTGCATGTGTAAAAAGGCAAACTGAGTGAACTGTTAGGGAAAATCTCCTATTTATCCTATGCCTTTGCATGATTGAGCCCGCATATGATAAATCAGACCGGTCATAGGAAGGGAAATAACGCACAGTGAGCAAAGACTCACACAACCCACGTCTACTAGTCAAAAGAGAAAACCATCCACAGTGTACCTACCCCAAGCAACCGACTTCTCCAGGTCCTACAACAGGAATCCCTGGGCAGTAACCAGCGCTTGAGTTGCAGGCTTTCTCGGGACCAGCCATCTGGTGCAGGATGTGTACTCTGTACTTTGCTCTAGAACCAAATAATTGTTATTCTGCTTTCTGTGTATGTGCTTTAATTCTTTGAACGACACTCTAAGACCCTGGAAACACCCAATCTGAAGAGTAACACTGCCATAGCCCCTGGATGATAAAGGGTCCCACTGGCAGTGGTAGAGAGCTGAAGGACAAGAGAATGTGCTGAACACAGGCTAAAAACCTAGCTTGGGCTGGCGAGAGCATGAGAAAAGCACCTGCTGGGAGCAGATCCCAACAACTGACAGTTCCCTCAGAGACTGAGCTCAGCTCTGGAATCAGCCTCCTGGCATGACTGCTCTAGAGCCTGAGAACTCTGAAGTTCGGGGGTGTGCTTGACACACAGCTGCATCCTCCAGGAAGTGATTAATACTCAGGATGTCTTGAAGGTATGAAGACTGGTTTTCTGCTGCTCCGATCTGTGGCTCCAGATTCCCACACTCTCAAAGCATAGGGAAACATGCCTTGGCTGAAACAGCCACCAGGGAGATGATCTGGGGAGCCTTGGGAGGGTAGAGAAATCCAGTCAGCCCACAGAACTCAAGCTAAGAGTGGCTAATGGCAGCCCCAAGAAGGAAGCTGCCCACAGTCCAGCTGAGCATCCTCGGCTCCATGCACACAACCACAAAGCTCCATTCTTTAAGCACCAGAAAGAAGCTGTTTCAGCAACTAATATTTTTTATCTTCCCCCACTTCAGCATGATTCTCCCTTTTCTCCATACTACAGCACATTTTATTGCACTATTTTGGGGGCTGAGTTATACTTTTATCTCTTACTTTCCATCACACAGTCAAATATAGTTTATGTATTTTTTCCACTCCTGGGAAAATTTTTTTCCATAATTGCTTTTTTTTTTCTTTTTCCTGTGTGTTTTGTTCCCTACCTCCAGCATTTAGTAGCATCTTGATTTACCTCCCTGGCTTTAAGCATAGAATGCCAATACTCCTCAAGTTATTCCACAAAATTCTTTTTACAAGGCCACAATTACCCTGATACTTAAAGCACACAAAGATCCAAAAAGAAAGAAAATTACAGACCACTTTTCCTTACATGTTTAAATGTAAAATGTATCAATAAAATATTTTCAAACCAAAAACAAAATAATTAAAAAGATCACTCACCAGGATCAAACAGACTTCATCCCAGAGATGAAGAGATGGTTCAACATATGTGTGGGCAGACACCTGCCAGTTCCCAAATAACTGACATGGAGATTTAATATTAACTGTAAATGCTCAGTCGAGAGCTCAGGCTTGTTACTAGCTAACTCTTACATTTAAATTAACCTGTATTTCTTATCTACCCTTTGCCACATGGCTCATGACTTGTTAACGTCCTGCTTCCTCTGAGTCTGCTGGCATCTCCTCTGACTCCACCCTTCTTCATCCCAGCGTCCCTAGGTGGTTGTTCTACTGGCCAGTCAGCTTTTTATTAAACCAATTCATGTGACAAATATTTACAGTACACAGAATGATTATTCCACAGCACATACATAAATTAATAAATGTGATCCACCATATAAATAAACAGAAAGACAAAAACCACATAATCTTCTCAATAGAAAGAGAAAAGACCTTTGACAAAATCCAACACCCCTCTTGATAAAAGTTCTGTAGAAATTAGGAATACAAGGGGCATACTTCAACATAATAAAGGCAATTTACAGTAAGTCAACAGCTGTCATCAACCTGTGTGGAGAGAAACCCAAAGCATTTCCACTAAAATCAGGAAATAAGACAAGGCTGTCCACTCTCTTCATACCTATTCAATATAGTACTTAAAGTCTTAACTAGAGCAGTAAGACAACTGAAGGAGATCACAAGGACACAAATAGAAAAAGAAGTCAAAGTATCCTTATTTCCAAATGACATAATTGTGTATCTAAGTGGCCCTTAAAAGTTTCATGATAATCTTCTACAGCTGATAAACACCTTCAGCAAAGTAGCAGAGTAGTAGTGTACAAAATTAGCACACAAAAATCAGTATCCCTCCTATATATAAATGACAAACAGACCAAGAAAGAAATCAGGGAAGGAATACCATTCACAATAACCTCAAATAACATACAATGTCTTAGAGTAACTCTAACTAAGCTCGTGAAGATTTGTACAATAAAAACTTTAAAGTATTAAATAAAGAAATTGAAGATTTCAGAAAATGAAAAGATCCCTCATGCTCATGGATCAGAAGGGTTAAAATAAAAATGGCCATTCTACAAAAGCTATCTACAGATTCAATTTAATCCCCATCAAAATTCCAACACAATTCTCCACAGAACTTGAAATGATTATTTTCACCTTCATGTTAAAATAATCCTGAATAATAAAAGAACTACTAAAGGTATCACCATCCCTGACCTCAAGTTGTACTACAATGCTATCGTAATAAAAACTACATGGTATTGGCATAAAAACAGACATGTTGATCAATGAAATTTAATTGAAGACCCAGATATAAATTCACACACCTATGAATATCTGATTCTTGATAAAGAAGCCAGAAATACACACTAGGAAAAGTACAGCATTTTCAACAAATAGTGCTAGTCAAACTGGATGTCTCCATACAGAAGAATCCATAGATCCATACTTATCACCCTGTACAAAACTCAACTCCAAATGGATTAAAGACCTCAATGTAACTCCAGATACACTGAACCTGATAGAAGAGAAATTGAGGAATAGCTTTGAATTCGTTGGCACAGAAAAAGACTTTGTGAACAGAAAATCATTAGCACAGGCACTAAGATCAACAATTAGTAAATGAAACCTCATGAAACTGAGAAGCTTCTGCATGGCAAAGGACACCATTGTTTGGACAAATCAGTGGCCTACAGAATAGAAAATTATCTTTACCAACTATACATCAGATAGAGAGTTAAGATCCAAAATATATAAATAACACAAAAAACTAAATATCAAGAAAATAAATAACCCAGTTAAAAATGGGAGTACAGATCTAAATAGAAAATTCTCAAAATAGAAAATACATATGGCTGAGAAACAAAGAAATGTTCAATATCCATCCTTAACTGTTGCAAGATACTACTTTGAGATTCCATCTTACTCTGTGCATGGCTAAGATCAATAAAACAAGTGACAGCTCATGCAGATGAAGATGTTCAATAAGGGAAATATTCATCCATTGCTGGTGGAAGTGCAAACTTGTACAGTCACTGTGGAAATCAGTGTGGTGGTTCCTCAGGAAGCTGGGAATAGATCTACCTCAAAATCAAGACATACCACTCTTGAGTATACACCCAAAAGATGCTTCATCTTACTACAGAGACACTTGCTCAACCATGTTCATTGTTCTATTCATAATAACCAGAAATTGGAAACAGCCTAGATGTATATAAATGGATGAATGGATAAAGAAAATGTGGTGCATTTACACAATGGAATATTACTCAGCCACTGAAAAGTGAAATCATGAAAGTAAATAGACAGAGCTAGAAAAAAATCATCCTGAATGAGGTAACACAGACCCAGAAAAAAAATAAGGTAAGTATTCTCTTATATGTGGGTGTTAGCTTTTAAGCTTTCAATAGGCATGGTACAATTCATATAACCACAGAAATTAGGTATAGAATAAGGGACTAGGGAGAGGGAAGGATTGCAAAAGATAGTGAAATAAAATATATGGTTATGGAGAGATTAGAGGCAGGGACTAGAATAAGAGGATTATTATGGAGAGGGAAGGGAAGAGGGGAACAAGAGAGGGAATATGGGGGAGGGGCAGCTAACACTAATGGCTATTAGAGGTGTCACGTGGGAGTCTACTACAATGGAAACTTCTTAAAATATTACACATACACAAAATAAATCTAAATGAAATCACCAAATATTGGGGGAGGGAAAGCCCCAACTAGACATCTCTCACCATCAAATGAAACCTCTAGTGGCAGGAATGGGTTAAATCTAATTGAGCTGTTAGCCAAAGGGGCCCCACAGAAACCACTAAACAACCCAGGGAGTTGCTGAGGCTGTTGGTTGCTCTCTACAAATGGATGGTAATGCCCTATTACTGAAGCAACACTTAAATTGAACACAAATAAGTCGAACTAGTGCCTAACTAGAGCCTTCACCCTTACTAACTAGTGTTCATGGTACTGGAATTTACCAGAGGAGAAAGGTAACAATCAACCTAGCTGCAAACCTTGTGGTCTACAGTAATGACCTGCTTTCATGATCCGCTGGTGCAATAGTGGCACAAAGGTTGTGGGAGCGACCAACCAAGATGTGATTGGATTCGAGGCTTGCTCCATGAGATGGAACCCATGCCCAACACTGCTTCAGTAGCCAAGAATCTAGGACTAGATATGGACATAGTAGAAAACCAAATAGTATGATCTGCTAAAGAAATACAGCAATAGAATGACTCCTAACATGACTCCTAATGACATTCTGCTATACCCATCAGTGTCGTGCTTGGCCCTCATCAGAGAAGCTTCTACTGCAGTAGATGGGAACAAATACAGAGACTCACAACTGGACAGTGTGTAGAGAATGAGAGACCTTGGAACACACAATACTAAATGAGATGTCTCCATCAGGCCTCTCCCCTCAGGGCTCAGGGAACAGGAAGCAGAGAGTTTTTTTAAGAGCCATGGGGATGGGAGACACCAAAACACAGTCTTCCAGTTTCTGAGACACATATGAACTCACGGAGACTGTGGCAGCATGCACAGGGCCTGAACAGGCCCAAGTGAAATGGGGTTCCAGCACTGAGAGGATGTGATCTCCCATCCTTAACCAAGAAGCGATCTCCAGCTGAGATCAAAAAATAAAAATAAATATACAAAACAAAAAAAACAAAAAATAAACTAGTTTTCCACCATGGCGTCTCACTGGGAATACAAACTGCACTTAAGGGCAGGCCCCATGCCCAGCAATAGATTACCAACTCAAAACAAACCCAATGGTGTTTTGGAGTTTTTTGTCTCATAATGCTTTGTCTGGGCATCTTTTACCTTATTGGTCTCTTGATTATGTATTATTATTTCTGACTTTGTTTTATGGGTTGTCTCTGTGTGTGCATGTCTCTCTGTGTGTACATGTCTCTGTGTGTACATGTCTCTGTGTGTGCATGTCTCTGTGTGTGCATGTTTCTGTGTGTGCTCCTTGGGCTTTTGTTTTGTTTTGTTTTATTTTCATTTATGTATGTGTGTGTGCATGTATACACACACATATGCACACACATACATGCACATACAACACATACAAATACGCACATGCACACACACATACACACACACACACATACACACACACACACACACACACACACACACACACACACACACACA
>CABHPP010142941.1:38464-49068 GCA_902168425.1 Peromyscus attwateri | reverse complement strand
TGTGTGTGTGTGTGTGTGTGTGTGTGTGTGTGTGTGTGTGTGTGCCTGCCACTGTTCATGGTGGCCAAATGCCAACCTCAGGTGTGTCTCTTCAGGAGCCATCCATCTTGCTGAGTTTTTGTCTCATCTTGGTGTTTGGTTTTGTTTTGCTGAGACAGGATCTCTCACACTGAGATCTGAGGCTCACCAATTGTGCTAGGCTAGCTGACTAGGAAGTTCCAGGGATCCACCTCTCTGCCCCGCCCTCATGCTGGGTTTATAGGCATTACACCACGCCCTGCTCTTCACTGAGTTTGGGGGATCAAATTCGAGCCCTCTTGCTTGCTTAACCAGCACTTTACCTACTGAGCTGACTCTTCAACACCTAAACCACATTTTGAATGGCAGTGAAATATCCTGCTTCTGGAGAACTTCCTTTAGTCTTTCTCTAAAGTCACTCCAGTGACAAGATTAAACTCACTGTACAACACTTAATATATTTTCCTAAGAAAGGATGATTGATTATACCCAATGGAGGAGGAGAGGAATCAGAAGAAAAGATGAATGGGCATTTCCTTGCCTGAGGGAGACATTTAAACTCACGTGTTTAGGCTTCTCAATGGGCCTGTTTCCCCTATCTTGGGACCTAGGCAGAACAATTACCATAAACACACATACAGACACACACAGACACACAGACACAGACACACACACATACACACACACACACACACACACACACACACACACACACACACGGGGCAGGAAGCTTCAAGCTGCTGCCAAGCGTTCTCAGGATGGCAGGAAAACACTGATACTCTACTAACAATTCTTAATGCTGTTGTACAGACTTGATTAAATGATGGAAAATTTATGCTTTTCAGTTCCCCAGGTTACATCCAGCCTTGGAACAAAAAAGAATAGAAGAGGAAGAGGCAGCAAGAAATCCAAAGCTTGTCTAGAAAGATTGCATCAACAGGGTGGCTATTTCCACTGGACTTTTGCAAAATGGATGGCTACTTCCACTGGACTTTCGGAGAGAGACAGCCAAGTGTGCTAGAGTGACATCTGTAGGTTACCTGAATTCTCAGGTGTGAGTTCGCAGCTCTGGGGGCTGCAGTATCTAAATGCCTTCTTCTCCTGTCCCTTCCCTAGGAAGACACAACCTTCCTAGAAAAACCTACCACAAGCCATGAGCAACCTCAGAATTGTTTTTGAATTTTTATGTCTCTTAATTTTTAATTTTTTAATGTGTGTGTAAGAACGCATGCATGTGCATGGGTATAAGCATGGTGTATATGTGCCTCTATCGGCACATGTGGAGTCTAGAGGAGGATGTCAGGTGTCCTCTGTCATTCTCTCCTTATTCCTTTGAGACACGGTATCTCACTGAACCTACAGCTATCCTGGAGAGCCAGCAAGACCCAGTGATCCCCTTGTCTCATTCCCAAAGCGCTGAGAATGCAGGGATGTGCATGGCTATCCCCCGTTTTTTTATGGGGGTATTAGGATCTGATCTTTGGTCTCCATGACCAGACAGCAATGACTCTCACCTGCTGAACCATCTCTCCAGGTGCCAGCCTCAGAATTTTAAAGGAAGGGTTAACATCACATTCAGAGATCAACTTCAGAAAGCAGTACGCAGGGTGAATGGAGACAGGATCTTCTGGGATGAAATGAAATAACCAGAAATACCAAGAAATGTTGACTGCTTGAGTTCGGTGTGTGGCTAACATTTTGTAGTGCGGCCTGATCATCTCCCTCCCACACAAATTCATATTTTCTATATATTAACTAAATATTTGTCTGAAGGAGGAACTGGGTGCTGGTCCCCACTCAGCAAAAACAGAGATGTGTAGTGTGCCCAAGCCACGTGCTTTCTAAACCCAGTGACCGACCACTGTTACTGAAACAGACCACAGGTAGAGTTCAGTCCTCAGCCAAGGGTTTGTCACCCCATCCAGGAGCCTTCTGCGAGGAATAGTGTTGTGTGAAACATTTCCACAGGCTCTCAGCCAGCTTGACCTTATACCTTGGCTTGTGTCTGCCTGAACTAACTCATAGAAGACACTTTGTGTAATGTATACTCAGGTACAGTGCACACATGTCCTCTCACATGTTTCGCTCTGTGTGATAATATCTATTGTCTAATATGCATTGGCCATACATGTTTCCAGGACAGGATTGTACACAAATAGAAAACACCTGATTTGTTCATTTATACATCTATTTTTTTATTCTTTACATTTATGTAGTGTGTGTGCGTGTGTGCGTGCGTGTGTGTGTGTGTGTGTGTGTGTGTGTGTGTGCATGTAGATGGCAAAGAACAATTTTCAGGAGTCTTGTTCTTCTGATATGTGAGTCCCAAGATTTGAACTCAAGTCCTCGGACTTGGTGGCAAGCATCCTTACCCACTGAGCCATCTCACTGGCCTTTCTATCTGTTTTAATTGAGTGACACTCCTATTAATTTTAATTGAATGAGCAGTCTCCAAGCTGAGCTTCCACACTAGTGAAGACTGAATCCCACTGGTTTTCAGATCTCTGTGAAAAAAAAAAAAAAGCCACTGAGTATTTTTAAGGCTTTGCCTTTTTCCTTTAGGCCTGGATTAATCCCTCCATTTCTTGGCAGCCTAATCCAGCATAGAGAAAAAATGAATCTGAATGTCAGCAGAAGGGCAAACTATCTATACACACTATGACACCTTCTCATATATGTGGATGTTCACACACACACACACACACACACACACACACACACACAAAACTAAAAAACAGTAATCGGCAACTTGAGATGTGTGATCACAAAAGATTGCTGTGAGTTCACCTGTCAGCTCAAAAGTAGCTCTTCAGAAGAACAGACGATGTGCCCCTTGCCAAGAAACATGCCACATAAACAACTTCTTAGTGACTTTAACCTTCCTCACAAATATTTCTGTCACAGGGTACAGAGGAAGTGACAGGATGTCCAAACAAAATATGCAACAATAGCAAGAAAGACATTTGAGAAGCTGCCCCCAGAGTCCTTAGACCCACAGCACTTGTAGGGCCGTTGTCCTCCTTCTGGTCCTCCGTGCCTCTGACCCTTTGTTTTCATTTCCTTATTTTTCTGTCCTTCTTTGGCTGTCTCCACAGCATCCTCTCAGAGAGTCATTGGGCAAAAGGGAACAGGAACCTGTGTTGCTTTTATAAGAATAACAGTATCTGGTACAAAGCAAGCAGACACTTTTGTAAGAAGAGACAAGACCAGGGCCGGTCTCAGCCATAGTCTAAGCCACACTGGTCCTTCAATACGATCCTGCTCTCAGGGTGGCTTTCATGAGGTCAAACTCGTAAACGCATGGGGAGGTGCTCAACCAGTAACTCACTGCCAATGTCCTCTGAGTCTGAATTATAAATTCAGTAGGGCACTTCTTGCACTTTTTCTTCAAAAGTTAAGGTTCATATAGTTTGAATGCAATTGTAAGTTTCTTCTTGGACTGGGGTCACCCTTTATATCCTCTTTAAGTGACATGTTCCTGGAGTGTCAGAACCCTGTTTTATAGCTTCTGTTATGCGATGGGCAGAGAGTTGAGCTCTTTGCCGGGCATGTGATAGGTGCTTCAGATATACAGTGCATGCTGAGTTCGTTTTTTCAAATCAAAACAATCTACGTATCTAAAAACAGTTACAGAAGTGACCTGAAGTTTAAGACTTCCATAGGACAACGACACCGGTCTCTGAGTAGATATCCTGTGTCCCACCCATCCATCCTACTCTGAGACAACGACTGTGAATTAGTACAGCCATGGCTTATGCCATTTCCATTTCACTTTCCAGCATGTACAGTAGCTCTGGATTTATCAAGCATACAGCTTCCTCGATGCCTTTTTGAATTGGTGGGAAATTGACACCCTTAAACTGCCATTGCTCAAACATCCTGTCCCAATAAAGTCATATCTCAATTTCTGGTCAAAGAAGTAGCTAATGATTAAACCCCAATAATGATGTAGGTATCGTTTGCCGGTTGAACTGAACAGTAGGCAGGAATTGTATTTTTCTTTAATGGCAGCTCATTTGACTTTTTCTTTTGCAGGGTTTTTCTGGGACTGATCAATCCACCACGCCTATCAAATATTCACCTATGGTATCTTTCGAAAGGACTTCCTTTCCCTTCCTCTGGGTCTCTGCATCCTTCTTCATAGCTGTCCTTACGGGACTTCCTCCCCTTGGCTACTGTATCCTAGCAGCTGCTCCCCAAGCCTTGCCATTTTTCCTCTTTTTTCACCAGTCCTCCGAAGCTTTCTAGGACAGAATGTGTGGGCGTTCCATTTTCTGGGATCTCGTATGTGTAAAGTTTGGCTGCTTCTCTATATGTGATAACTGAGTGTGAACGAGTCGAAGGATGATAGGAAAAAGCAGATGCAACATCCCGGAGGCAAGAGAGTGGGCGATTTTAGATCCGAGAAGAATCGCAGCCTTGTATCAACCAAACAATAAGAAATTGGACCACAGCATTAGTTTCTCGAGAAGACAAGTTGAAATGAAAGCAAAAGAAGTCCTTTGAGGAGAACATTAACTCAGCAATTTATGAAAGACACAGGGTATCCTAGAAGAGTCTTTCCTGTGTCTTTCTGGGTTAGAGACATTGCCATTAACAATATTCCTATTCTAAACCAAAGTTGCAACAGCAGAAAGGTGCTATGAAGAAAAAAGGGGATCCAGAAAGACTCACCTGATGCCTTCCTGCACTCTCCATGAGAGACCGTTGTGGCATTACATCATGGGGTAACGTCAGACTTACCAACGAGAGCCCCATGCCTACTGAAGGAGAGGTTCATTTGGCTGGTTTGAGAGTAGAAATGTGGGGAGTTGTGAGGAGGGTCCTAGTTACTGTGAGATTACCAGTGAATGGAAGCCCATCTCTTCCCACTCTCTTCCAAAGCATAGCTGACATTAATGCCTGTCTATCATTGTCTCCTGTCTCCCAGAACTCTCTCCGGCTAACGATGTACACTCAGTACTTGTTTTGACTAAAGGGGAAGTTAAATCTTCCTCTTAACATTGTACATGCAGGCTATCTGCCCACATGTCCTACCAGCTCACTAGTTTATGAGATGCTAGAGGTTCCTAAATGATATCCTTATGTCAGTGTACCTAAGTAAAATACCAAAGGCAAATATGTAAAACAGTAAATAGAACAAGAAGGAAGTTATTGAAATAGAGGAGAAAGATAGTGCATAAATGTAGGATCTGCTTAATTGCTTGATTTTCTTTTTCCTAATATCAAAGGCAGAGGCAAAGGACTCTTGTGCTTTGGTTTCTTTGTTTTAAGAAAATATGATCAAGAATAAGATGAGGTGGAGAGGCAGGGAGACTACAAATCAGCCCAGACAACTGGTGGCTCCTGGAGGAGGGAGAGTCAGTGTTCGTCAGTGCTGCGGCCCCTTGTAGGTTGAGCGTGCTCAATGGATGGCCCCATAACAGTGCTGAATATGGCAACACTAACTGTGCTCAGTGAGTTATAAAAGGAAAAAAAAGAGAAGAGAGCATGAAACCGGGAGAGAACATGGTGGGGTCTGGGAGAAGCTGAGCGGTATTGTATCAAAATACATTATATACATGTATGACAGTCCCCAAAATTAGACAAAGTTAAATTTTAAAAACTCAGCCAAGCTCTCAAGAGGCTGTTCTGTGAGATGCCGTATTGAACTAAATACTGGCATCCTATCAAAAGGGGAATTTCGCAATATTCTTATTATATAACCATTCACTAGCAGCTTAAAGTCTTGGTTGGCTTTTGAATAAATGTTTCTATGATAAGAATGATATCCGACTATTATTTTCAGGAGATAATAAAAAGCTGACTAATCCCATATTTAGTGAGGATACCAAACACTTCCTCATCCAGGAAGGCAAAACTCACAGAGTGAATTTACCCAAGTGAGCTGCCAGTGTGCCAAAAGAAGAATGATCATAAAGCTTCAAAGCAACTTACTTCCAAATTTTAAATGCAAAGACCAGTACTATTAAGTCTTCAAAACCCAAGACTACTTGAAATATTTTACCTTGGGTATGCTCCACAAATATGCATAAAATCCACACGCATAATTTCTGGCATGTAAATTTCACCTATGAGCAGGCTTTGTAATGAGTAATTTACTTTTTCTTCCATTGGGTAAAAATGGAAATTCTGACAGAATATTGGGTAGTCACTTTCTCTAGTATTTTAAATTTTCATCCGATTATTAAAATAAAGTATATTGGTTTACCTAGTAATCACAAGCGGACACTAACACACTAATAATAAAACCTCATTAATTTATTGACAAATTTATTATAATTTTTCTTGATTCACTATATAACTGAAAGTATGTAAATTTTATGCCTTTATTTTTAGAGTTCTTAGTTGGAGAATGTATTTAGACCACTTTCTGATTGTTCTCTCATAATATATTCTGAAAAGAATAAATAAGATGTGAACATTTGCAGGATTTTAACCTATGCCACCAAATTGCTATCCAGAAATTTTTGCAGCAATTTACATAACAGCCCCTGATAAGGACACTTCTTATATTTCACACTGATTAGCAGAGAGTTTTAAAGGAACTATCATTTGCAAATCTGGAAAACAAAAAGGTGGGTTTTTTTTTCAGTTGCATTCATTTGAGTCCTAGCAAGACTATTTATATTGCTCTCTAATTATATTTTCCCATGTGAACTGGAGTTTCATGATCTTTGCCTTCACGCTTCAAGATCCTACTGTTTTCTTATCATTTTTACAAGTTTTAATGTGTTCAGATTATAAAGCTGTCTATCACTTTTCTTATAAATACTGTTCTTTCTTGATCTTCAGTTGCCACGGATGGGAAGATACCATTACTTTAATAACATCTTTTAAGAAAATAAAAGAAAGTACTATTTTCATAAAATATTGATTAGAAGACATCTTGATTTTAGAGATGTTAAAATGTAGGTGAATGGTGAAACATTAAAATGTAGAGAATGTCAAAATGAAGAGTTGGCTGTAAGTACAGTGTGATGACTCTATTGCAGATTTCCATAATGATATCATGTGATGAGTATTGCTGCTAGAGAAATATGACCCAGCATCTAGAGACAAATCCAGTCTGGTAAAAATCCATGGATTTTAAGAAAGCTTATTGAAATTATGGATCAGTGGCCATTGCCTGAACTTGGATCATGAGTTACTCCACATTATTTTTTTTTTAAGTGTCTCGATGTGGAAAGATGGATGCGAACTCTGGAGTGAGTGATCTTGTCATCAATTGACATAAATATGTAATTTTTCTAGGTACCATCAGAAACCTTATGCATATCTATCCACTTATATCCACATTAACATATCTATATGTATTCTTCTTTTATTTAGCTATCTACTCTAAAGGGGTGTATGTGGGGTGGTCATTGAGGGCTTAAGATCTATAAAAGCTGTCTTCACAGGGCTAGGGAAATGGTTCAGGGAGTAAAGTGCTTGCCACGCAAGCATGAGGGCTTGAGATCAAATCCCCAGAACCTACATTTGAAAGCAACATGGTAGCTCGTGTCTGTAACCCCAGCACTCCTACAGCTCATGGGAGGAAGAGACAGGAGAATTCATTGGCCAGTTAATCTGCATGCACAGTGGGTGCATGAGAAGAGACTCTGCTTCAAAACAAAGCTGAAGGTGAGGACTGACACCCATGGTCTTCTTCTCACCTCTGCAGCGCACTGTGACATGTGCACACTGTGCACATGCATACCAACACACACACACACACACACACACACACACACACACACACGACTTTTTTTTAAGTTGCTTTTATGAGTCTTTTCCAGAACTCTCTTCATGTCTATGATCTATCAAGAATAATAAAATACTGCATAAAATATGGTAGTTTTGAAATATGAGGATTATTCATACATACAGACACATATACATACACTCATATGCAGTCACATATTCTAATTTGGGTTTCTCTTATTGAAAAATAGTATCTCTTTCATTAAAGCATGAATGTGATATTTACATTATTCTGGCTTATTATTCACTAATCCAGAGACATTTTGTAATCCCCACAATAATAATTATATCTATCATTAACTGCAGGCATTAGTGTGCCAGTCACTTTGGAGGAATTTTGTGAAGGAAGAATAATTTAGGAAAACCAAAAATAAATCAACTATTTACAACACCTTTTAAATTATTTCTTTTATTCATTGAGATTAATATAGGTACATCATCCCCCGCTTCCCTTTTCTCCATTTATACCCTCCCATGTTTTTCTCCTTGCTCTCTTTCAAATTCGTGGCCTCTTTTTTCATTAATTTTCACTACATGAATATATGTATACATATATATTCCTAAACATACAAATACAACATAGTCCTTATAATGTTACTTCTATGAATGTTTTCAGGGTGGATCATTTAGTATTGGATAGCCAATTGGTGTGCTCTTCCCTGGAGAAGTCTATTTCTCTCACTTTCAGCATTTCTTAGTTGCCTGTAGTTCTTTGTGTAGGGTTGAGGCCTCATGGGCTTTTCCCAGTCCATTTTAGCATGTCTATTGTTGTCTTTGTTTGTCTCATGACTAGGTGGACTTTATAGATAGATGTAGCTTCTGACATTATCAGGAGACAGTCTTACACAAACTCCCTCCTCCTCTGCCTCTTACCAGCTTTCTGTCCCCTCTTCAGCAATGTTTCCTGAGCCTTCGGTGAAGGAGTTACTTTGTGGTCATGTACAGCATCTTTTGAACACTTTCTATAGCCAGGCACTTCTGCAAGTCTTGAGAAGAAACAGGAAAGATGATGTAATCTAGTTGTATTGCTGCTTCTGTGATAAAATACCCCAAGAAAAAGACAGCTTAAGAAAGGGTTTATTTAGCTCAAAATTCCAGGTCACCGTATTAACAGTAACAGAAGTCCATTACTGTGGGCAAATCACGGTGACAGGAGCTTGAGAAAACTGATAACATCACAACATCCACAGTCAAGAGCAGAGAGAAATTGATGGGTACATACTCACTTGCTTGTGCTCAACTGTTTCTCTACCTATACACAATTCAGAAGCCCTGTCCTGGGGAGTGGTACCACCACCCACAGTGGGCTAGAACATCTCATATCAATCAGCTTGATTAAGACAATCCATCATTGAGACTCTCTTCCCATGTGATGCTAGATTGTATCAAGCTGATAATTAAAGTTAATCATCTCCCAAGATCTCTGATCTCATGGTACTTACAACATGGTTTGGGGTGAGGAAGAGGGGGTTAGAAAAGTTAATAATCAAAATATCAGAATATAAGAATTTACCATGAGTGAAACAAAACATGACAGTAGCTGGTGAGGGTGTTACTTAAATTTGTGCTGAAGGACCATCTGAGAACCTAATGAGCACACATTAGGAGGTGTGTACTGACAGGGTACTCAGGACCATCTGCTCCTGAGTCCCAGCTTGCCTTTGTCGGCCACTTATAACAAAGCCCTTTCTACCTTTAACCCAACCCTGTTAATTCATTAATCTTGATTTTATTTTAAAAGTTGATTCTCTGTTCACAAAAGCCTTGGGCTAGACATGAGAAACCACCCCTTAAGTTGTTCGTCATGGTTATCAAAGAGACAATCAAAATAATTTAGGCTATTTCTTTGTCTTTCAAATTGTTTCCCAGAAATTGGAGGTTAAGACCCTGTTGCTGAAAATAACAATGAATCTTAAACCCAGGGCCTGGAAGCCTCCTCTCTGAAGACTAGCTCCCATAGTATCTGAAGGTTCTGTACAAACTGCCAAGGGAGAAAAGCAATCACTAGCCCTACTCAGCTATAAAGCCTACTAACCAACAATGACCAGTATGTCAATGTATACCCAAAGTTGCCACAATGACACTTATATTGTGAGGGCAACCAACATCTGTCTAATTAAACTCAAGGTCCTTTCAATAAGAAGGAATTCATGCCTGGTACCATAAACCTAGCCAAGTACTCATGGCTGGTGAGGTCATGGAACCTAGAAGGGAACGTAGTACTGCCACTTCCTAGACCAGCATAATTCTAACTGCATTCTAAAAACTTACCTTATAGCCACAAGTAAATGCGGCTTGCACCCCCTTATCAAAGAAGCTTTTTATTTTTGCAGCAGTCAGAGACCATTACAGATATCCATAATTGGTTAAAAGGCCAAAAACAATTGATCCTGAAGTAGCTAACTCCAGTTGACACATCCTACACAGGCCCTACTCTTAAAGTTCAGGGAACATTGAAGAAGAGGGGCAGAAAGACTCTAAGAGCCAGAGGACCAGATGTCTGCTGTAAGATAGTGGCTTCTATATATGACTAGCAAGCTGCACACATAAAATCTCAAAACTATGGTCACATAAACAAGACCGGCACAATGACAGACAGCACCAGTTGACATACCAATGTAGAAGGAGAAATTTCACAAGGTCCTACCCCAGATTGAAGAGCTACAGGCAATTAATGGCTGCTGGGAGACAGGGAATCAAGAACAATTTTTCTCCAGGATGATTCCCATAATAGGTTATCTAATCCCAAGTCCTAAACAAATACACAGAAGAGCAACCATAAATGGATTTAGGCTCTCTCTCTCTCTCTCTCTCTCTCTCTCTCTCTCTCTCTCTCTCTC
>CABHPP010142941.1:17699-38454 GCA_902168425.1 Peromyscus attwateri | reverse complement strand
CTCTCTCTCTCTCTCTCTCTCTCTCTCTCTCTCTCTCTCTCTCTCTCTGTGTGTGTGTGTGTGTGTGTGTGTGTGTGTGTGTGTGTGTGTGTGTAACGGTTAAAGAAAAGGTAACAAGTTTGAGAGGAAGTGAGGGGGTGTGGCACGGGAGGAGCTACATGGGGAGAAGAATGGATGAGAATGACAAATCATGCATGAAATTTTCAAAAAAAGTTTTAATTAAAAAATTACTTTTCTTGATGCTGAGGATTTTTTTCTGGGGTTCCCTAAGTTTTCACCTTACATGAATAATGTGTGGGGTAGAGTCCAACTACTGGCTTCATTGGCTTTGGGAAATAAGCATGTGTAGTGGGTAGCCATTCCAGCTTTAGTCTGGAAGTTCCAACCCCCATTGAGGCTTCCGTAACTATCACGCCTACAAGGCGGGGCCAAGGGAGGCCCTGAAGACCAGAGATCGGGACGCGCGGCGCTCTCTTCTTTCCTGGACCTGGACGTGAGAGGTAGACCGAGGAGGGTTCTCCAGAGAACACCGCCAGACTGCGCTGCCTCTTTTCCAGAACCCACCACCTACCTATCCCGTCATTTGTAAGTTACCCACTAAATAAATCTTCCTTATAACTACGTGGAGTGGCCTAAGTAATTACAACAATAAGCATGCTAAGCCACTGAGATGCAAGAGTGCTTGTTACAGCAGCTAATGCTGACGTTGACTAACAACTCATTAATGGCTCCTGGATTTATTGCCTAGAGGGTATTTCTTCAGTTCATTAGACTGCATTTTGTTAAAAGTTAGATCTTTATTTATTACCTGAAGCTTCTCTTTTAAATAAATTGTGAGATGTGTCAACAATTAGCTTTTATTTTCTTCCTAGAATTAACTAAAAATGAGGGTATCTCAAAATTCTTATACGTATATAAGCTGAGGACAGAACCCAGAGGGTATCTCAAAATTCTTATACTTATATAAGCTGAGGACAGAACCCAGAGCGCTCCACCACTGAGCTAAATCCCCAAGCCCTATGTATAACTCTTGATTGACAGTTTACATTGGAGTATGCTACCTCTGCTGATTTAGTAGAATATGTTATCTTTGACTGAATGCTTACCTCTCTAAAACTCTATTTCATCGTCTATAAAGTGGGGCATATAAGAACACCCACTCTGTGGTGTGATGTAAAGCATAAACAATGTTGTCCTTGGCATACCGTGAACATGGATACCTATTAGCTTCTTTAAAATAGAAGCCACTTTTTACCTCTCCCGTTCTCTCTGGTATTTGAGGCAAATTGGAATTGGGAGGCTGGTGTGCCAATCGGTGAGGCATGTTGTCAATTAGCGGAATCATTAACGCTAAGCTACACTACAAAGAAACCTTGCGGCTGTCCTGTGGCTGAAGGAGGTGGCGGCACACAGTCCTCACTCAGGAAGGCTTACATGGGACTCTTACATCCAGAAAGCCCAGATGCCAAGACTGGCTCCAGAAATCCTGGGCTCCCACCCATGCTGGGGACTGTCAGCAGGAGTTATAAATAAAGATGGAATCTCCTTTCCTATTGGATTAAACTCAAACTGTGAAACGACAGCCAGGATTTGGAACCCTTGCCAAAAAGAAATCAAGAAAAACAATGGGTGTTGGAATTTTCTCTGAAGTCAGTTTCCCAAGGGGACTTTTTTTGCTTGTTACCTGTAAGTGTCTCAATTCACAGAAAGACTACCAGCAAAGATAATAATACATGGTAATGCCTACTTAAAGGAAAAATCTCTTTTGTTGATGAAGAGCAAGAAGACAAGAAATGAGCCTGCCTAAAAACGTATTGCTTTTTGTTTTAATTTACTGAAAACATTTGTTTCCTGAATAATGCTCTTTGGAGCCAGGAGACCACAGCAATCACTCAGATATCAGCTTCTTCTCCCAAGCCCCTCCTTTGGAAAATAAAGCAATGAAATTTCTAAAAGAAAGCCAAGGGTCCCCTGACACTTCTTCTGGTGTTGATTCACTGTGATTTTTTTCACTCAGCGCACATCAATCCGTCTTCTTGAAGAGTTCTGCCAGCCAAGACTGGTAAGGTGGCTCAGTGGGTGAAAAGGGCCCTTGCTGTGGGGACCTGAGTGTGATCTTCAGAACCCATACAAAGGTGGGGGGAGAGAACCATCTCTACCAGGTTGTCCTCTCACCTCCACACGCACACCCTGGCACATGACTCCCCCCTCCGTCTGTCTGTCTGTCTCTCTCTCTCTCTCTCTCTCTCTCTCTCTCTCACACACACACACACACACGCACATTTACAAATAATAAATAATAATAATAATAATAATAATAATAATAATTTTAAATGTTATCCCCAAAGGGAGGCAAACAGTAGGAATCTGTGATAAGCACAGGGCCCCACTCACTGGAAGTTCATCTACAGTGATGATTGGTGCCCTGAGATTTGCAGGGTGAAAACAGGTGGACAAGATCAGGAAAGTCTTAGCAGGGGAAGCAGTAAGTTCTAAGTGTCATTTATCACATATAATGAATTGTGAGCCAAGTCTGAAGAATGAGGTGGAGAGTAGGTAGACAAGATAGGGAAGAATGCCCGACAGACAGAGTATAGCAAACTGGACACTTCATTTTAGATTTTAGAAGATCCAGAAGGCCAAATACTGCATACCTTTATAACCCAACTCTACCACCAAGTCTGGCCAAGATTTCTACTGTTAGTGATGGCTTAAAAAAGTGAATGGATGTGTGTCAGGGGTGAGCTTTCAGTCCTTGGCATCTGATACTTTACTCTAAATAGGAACTAGGTATCTACACAATTTTCCAGACAACTTCGAATTTCCAGCAAGAGACATCCATATGGGGCCAGGCTAACATCTGGTGAAAGGAATTTGGCTGCTCAAAGCACAGCCAATTTGAAAAGGAGGAAGGCACTGTTTTCTCAGCTTTGGGCTCTATTGGGAACCGGAGTAAACCTGAATTAAGAGATGAAAGTTAAGCTCCAAGTAAATAGAGCTGTTGCTTCCAAAGCACAGGCTGGGGGTGTGGGTGGTTAGGACATTACAGTGCCCCTTACAGAGCAAGCAGGCTTCCTTTGATGTCACTTTTCTAATTAAGAATTATTCTGTGGTATCCAGACAGGACTTACTGTCCCTCTAGCTGTGCCGCTGACCAAGTTTAGAGAGGCCTATGCTCAAACCCCAGCTTCCAAAGCCTCTTCCTGCTTCAAAGGTTAGGCTAATGACCCACAGCTGCAGATCACTTTTGATGAGTTGGGTTGATTTTTAATATTAAATAAAAATATACTCAAGTGGTTATTTTTCATTGAATGAAAAAGGATAGTATCATCACAATGATAACAATTGTTAAGTTTTGTTGACGGGCCAATCGAAGTAGAGACATAGCATTGTCCTTTGTGTTTTGTGTGTTCAAATGTTTCTGCAATAAAATACCCCAAGGTTTATTTTATTTTTGTTTATGTGTATGTGTGTAATTGCATGTGGATATGTGTACATGAGTACAGGTGCTCTCAGAAGCTAGAAGATGGAATCAGATCCCCTAGAGATAGAGTTACAAATGGCTGTGAGCCTCTCAACATGGGTGCTGGGAACTGAACTTTGGTCTTCTACAAGAGCAGCAAGCACTCTTAACCACAGAGCCATCATTTCAGTACCAATTTTTAAAATTTTATTTATATGTACATTTATGTGCATGTGTGTTTTTCCTGAACCAGGTGCATGCCTGATAGCCCAAGAAGCCAGAAGAGAGCATTGGATCCCTTAAGATTGGAGTTACAGATGCTTGTGAGCTGCCATGGAGGTGCAGAGAACTGAGCCAGGGTTCTATGGAAGAGCAGTCACCACTCTTAACTGCTGAGCCATCTTTCCAGCTCTCCACTAAAATTTTTTTAATTCTCTATTCCTCCCATGGTCTATGTTCACCAGAGTTAGACTCTGTAATAATTTCCTTCATGTTCTCCCAAACATTTTCCTACCTTTAGAGGCCTATATGCATTTGTATAATATTTATAAATGGAAATATCACAATGAACCTTGACTTTTTTTCTTATTAGCAGTATATTGAAGAAATCCATCTCATTCTTTTGATAACTACCTAGTACTTCATTAAAACAGAAATAAATACTGGGTTAGCACTTTTGGTTTAAATCTTTCCAAATAAAACAGATGAAAAGTTGGTGAGATTCAGCATGAGATTCACATGTCTCTTGGTCATTACTTTTTATCTTTCAGTTGCCTATTCAGATCTTTTGTCCAGTTTCCTTAGAGTGTTTTGTTTTATCTTTTCAAAAATTTGTTTGTAATATCTCCTTCATAATAGGAGGCTTTCCTTGTATATGTATGTGCTGTAGATATTTGAGAGCACACTGTGGTAATGTGATTGGAAGTGATCTTTGAGAGTCAGATGTGTGAACCAGTCACTACTGATAGACAATAAGCCCAGATTACCCCAAATATCCATCATAGTGTTATTGTTTGAATGAAGATTGGCCTCTACAGGCTCATATGCTTCAACACTTGGTCCCCCAGTGGTGACAGTATTTGGGAAGGTTGTGGAACCTTTGCGGTGTACAGCCTAGCCAGAGGAAGTGGGTCACTGGCAAATAGCCATTGAGGTTTATAGCTTAGCTCTATTTTCCACCCTGTCTCCACTTCTCGGTCTGCAGAAATGTGAGCAAGCAGCCTCATAATCCTACTGCCACAGCCATGAGGCCCTCCCTCCACCATTCTTTCCCTGCCCTTATAGACTGTATCTCAAACAGTGAGCCAAAAGAAGTTTGTAAGTTCTTTCTTGTCAGGTAACTTCATCATTAGGACATGTCAGGTTAATGTTTTGGCTTCTATGTATGAGGCAGAACACGTGGTACTGTCTTTCTGTGTCTGGCTTATTTCACTTAGCATAGTGTACTCCAGTTTCATCGGCATTGCAGCAAATGACAATTGTAGATAGCGCTACAATAATCCCTGGCATGCAGTTATCTCTTTCACATGCAGAGTTCACTTCCCAGGGGTCCATACCCAGAGGAGGTTATAGATGGATTATATAGTAGTTCTGTTTTTTAAGTTAGATTTTCTTTTATTTTTGTTTTTGCTTCGGGAACCACTGCACTGTTTTCATAATGGCTGTTCTAATTTACATCCCCACCAACGAGGTGTGGGCATTCCTTTCCTTCCATTTCCTTGCTAGCCTTTGTTAACTGTGCCATTGTGACTAACCATACTCAGTGAGCTGAGGTGCTGTCTCGCTGGAGTCCCGATGACTAATGATGTTAGGCGGTTTCTCACACTTGTTGCCCATCCCTTTGGAGAGTCTTCTTTACTTACTGTCTCACTTCCCTCCATTTGTGGCAGTTTGCATGTCACTGCCTCTGCCCTTACCAAGGACACTATTTAAAATCCATCAACTGCTTTTCACTCTTCGGCAACTCTTCTTGAGTAGTTAACACCACTGAACGCCGCCTCCTTTAGAAGCTCACTCCTGCTTGCAGAGCACCTCATCTTCTGTTTATACCCCTAGCAGCACAGCTGCACCTCTTCTTACATCTCTTCCTTGGCCCAGTCCTTGATAGGCTGGAATCTCTCACCTCCTTGGGCTTCTGTCATGGGTTCTACCTGTAAGTTTAGATGCTAACAAAGCTTTGGTTACCCACTATGTGTGGATAATTTTCAGATTGTTTTATCTCTTCCACATCTGTCTCTGGCCAGAGACACACAGAGCTGGCAGCAGCCTTTTGAAAATATAACATAGGTAAAGAGCTCAAAATTGTATGTTAGTTAGTTAGTTAGTTAGTTAGTCAGTCTTGAGTTGCCCCTTTTGGAGAATGGTGTTTACATCAACCATGTTGCCCAAGCCCCACAATCAGACTAACTTCTGCATGTACCACTTGCCTAAACTGCCACATCAGGTAAGTATTACCAGTATCTAAATCCAGCCACCACCACCCCCATCTCCCTTACTAACATGATTGCTGCTAACTTTTATTTTTGGTCTGGATCACTGCCTCCAACTGGCTCTCTTCTTTCCTATCTGAAGACAGAGTGATCTTCTCAAGAGATTGATCTAATTCGTTGTCTGCCTGGCTAAAAGCACAAATGGCTGTTTGACCTACCATCAGTACAATTCCTTAACCCAGGAACTGTGGAAGTACGGGTGTCATGTAAATGCTCAGAGAGATGTTTTGTTTTGTTTTGTCTTGTTGTAATACAGGAATTTTGTGAGCCAATTCTTCAATAAGTGCTAATTACAATTAGGCATAGTGAGAACACTGATACCATGAAAACAGTAGATGCCGTCACAATTATTCACTAGCACTTTTTTTTCTGAGCTAGCCTCGACTTCCCAGATGTAACTGTGCTCTCCAGTCAATTGCCTCTGCATCCATTGTTGGAGTAATGTCCTCCCCCAATTAGCTTTCCTAGTCATCCTCTAGGTCTTTAAATGTCTCCTGAAAAGGACATTTGGTGTTCTGCCCTTAAATTGACTAATACACTCCTTCTGTGTGTCCCCACATCGTGTCTTCAATAAGTGTGTACTGATGTGACTACATTAAAAGCTGAGACCTTCCTATTTGCCACCAGTGTAAAAAAGAGTTGAACTGCATGGCCTCAGCTAATCCCCATTGCCACTTTATAAGCTAGTTACTATCTTAGATGAAGAAATCTGAGCTTGGGCCAGTCATCATTTGCACAGTCACTAACACAGCATTTTCCAAATGCCTCTTATCTGATTACATGATGCTCTTCTGTTTGTCTGAATGGTGGGTCTGTAAGTTCCATGAGACTCAATGCTGCCTTTGACATTTAGTACTTATCGCAGCATCTGGCACACGGCAGGTATTCGACATAGACGGATGTGGAACTGGTTCATTTTAAGCCAGTAAAATAACTGTTTGCCAATTCTAAATGAGAACATTCACAGCTTCTCCCGTCATATTAGCATCCATAAATTCTCCAGAGTTACAAATAATGCTGACTAGAAGTTTACCCAAGTATCTCCATAAACAGCCTGAACAAAAAATCCTTCTTTCAGGAAACAGAGAGTAGGAAAGCACCTCACACTGTCAATCAGACCAGCCTCCACCCTCCACAGTTCAGGAGCTAGGACTCCTGCATCAAAAGCTCTGGGTGCCTGGGGTTCTATGAAAAGTCCAAGCTTCTTTCATTGGCGTTTTGTTTTTAAGTTGTGATTTCTCCATAGCCACCACTGAGACCCACTTGACCTTTTCTCATGGTTCCAAAACAGCAGCCAAGAAACCGGGTTTTGAAACTGAATCCAGAACAAAGGTTATGGACCCAGAGCCCCACGGTATTATTCTTGCCATTTGGTTATACTGAGAATTAGGAGTTCAGTGAAATGAATGAGGTTTTCTCCCACAAAGGATGTACCCACATTGAAATTATCTTCCTTTAGAAATTAAACTACTACTAACTGACTTTATCTCCTGATAGGGGGGACTAATGTCTACAACACCCTAGGAAGACACTGCCCATCAATAGCTTCCACTGTCCTCCCCACCCCCCACTCCTGCTTACTGTGTGTTGGATCCCTTAATGATGCTGAGCACTCTGAATGACAGAAATGGGGCTGCATGCTTTCTGTGACCTAGAACTGCTTTACTTCAACCAAGGACAACAGACCAAAAGAAGTTTTGATAAAGAATTTTTCTTTCAATTTGATCAATTAGAGTTTGCTTCTTTTAAAATGATGTTTAACTTAAAACATCTAAAATAATTGCTAATAAAATTACTTTACCAGAAGAAAAAAAGTAATAATGGGAAACTATTTTAAGTAAAGTAAAGTATAGCTCAGCTGGTAGAGTATTTGTCCAGCATGCACAAAGCCCTGGATTCAATCTGCACTGCTGGATAAAGCAGGCTTGATGATACATGCCTGTAATCTCAGCACTCAGGAGGGAAGAGGGAGGACAATGTACAAAGTTGAGAGCTAGCCTAGACTCTATGAGACTCTGACTCAAGAAAAAGAGAGGAAGAAGGAGGGGAGGGAGGGAGGGAGGGAGAAAATTCTTTAAAATTGAAAACAATTCAGAATGAACAAAACATGCTATTGAACATCAATGATCTGATTTTACATCATTTGTCATCTGTATGGTAAAGGACCATTTTTTTTTTTTTTTTGATACCAACATATATGGAAAAGCTATTTTGATTGCAGTTTCCTATCATGCTTGTTTCTGTAGGCTTCTGGATACTGTGTTTGCAGGTAATTATTAGATACCGTCATCATCACATCAGCAATATACCATCCATGCAGAACAAACCCATAGAACAGAAGCTTAAACTGTGTATCTTCAAATATAAAATTCTGGAAAGTATATATTTTCTTCTCTAAGTTAATATATAGCAAACGTTCAGTAACTTGTAGTTTCCTCAACTCTTAAATGTATGTCTCAATCACATTTTACATGCACAGCTGTTCAACCTGACTCAGAGACAAGACGGAGCATTTCACAACTCTTAGATATCTCCCTTGAGTTCACACCAGTTAAAATCCTCTGGAGACAACTATTGTTCCCTCCCCACCGCTTTACCCATCCTTGAACTTTATCTGATGCCATCCTTCCGTGTCTAGATTCTTTCCCTGAGAAGTGCGTCTGTGATGTCCGCCTGTGCTGCTGTGTGTTATCATAGCTTGTTCCTCCGAACTGTCCAGTATTATTCTACTATTGGTGAGTATTTGGGTAGGTTTCATCTTTGCTTATTAGGAATAAAGCTTCTGAGAACATTCCTGTATGTTTGAGGTGGAAATTTCATTGAGAAGTAGAACTCATGCACTGTAGAAGAGACTGTGTTTAGAATGTTTTTGATTTTTTTTTTTAAGAATGTGACTAGAGGGGATTGTCTTCTATTGGTGTCTATCCTATCATTTGACATTCCTTTAGATTATTTATCAGTGCAATTGATCATGTTGAACAGGTGTCCTTCCAGGTAAGGAGTAAATGGATAAGATTAGAAGGCACTTGAACTATATCATTAAGCTATTGTATATGAATCGATTAGATGTATTCTTGAAATTTATTTGAGATTCTCAGAAAATGCCAAAGTCCTAATAATCTGGTCATTAAAAGTTCTTAGAACAATGGAGGTGCTCTAGCTGGATGCAATTTTAATACCTCTGGTCCAACCCACAGTTATCCGTGTGATCCAGGTAATTAGTACAGAGATGTTTTCACAGGGGAGTAAACAGCGCCCACACGTGCTTTTTCCATCAGCCACTCTGGGTTGTAAAACCTTCACTTGGGCATCGTTGGTGAGGAAAAAGAGATTTTCATTTATCACTGTCTCTGAATAAAATGTCTCCTACCACCCTCAGGCTTTTTCCTGGGTTTGAATCAGAGTCTTTATATGGAGAGCAAATCTTGTGCCAAGTACAAGTTAATAATTTTTTTTTAAAGTTGCTTATCCCCCAAGGAAGCTGAAGTCTGATCAACTTCCTCAACATGGCAGAACTGTTTCTTCATTCCCTTGATACTGCCCTGCCCTCCCCCTCCCTCCCCCATCATCACCCACAAGTGATTTCTGTAGCCTTTTCTGTCTTTTTCTCCTTTGCACAACACTTCTTTTCTATAAAATCCCTTTGATAAGACAGATCTCTGTCTTTTCACTCCCCATTGGCACTAGATTGGTTGTGCAAGGGTTATCTTGAGGCTTTGTCTAGACTTAAAAAAAAAAAAATCCCGGGAATAGTTCCAGACTTTTTGATTAACTGGGCAGTTCTGGAAATCCAGGCTGATTTTGCTATTTTTTCCTTGAGTTACGGTATTTGTCATTGGTCCCTTATATCAGGGTGTGTTGCTAGGAGCTTCTGTTGATACAGGATGCGACAGTTTGGATTCTCATGGTGTTCTTGCTGAGGTCATTTCACCTTCCTTTAGAAGCCACCTTAGATTTCTTATAAATGAGCAAACGAATGGTAGAACCTTTCTATGAAATTCTACCAAGTCCTTATCAAAACACTAACACAGCCCTCAAACTTTTCCTTTCTGGGGGCCTTGACTTGTAAAAGTGCTTTTCAGATCTTGGATAAGTTTTTCAAGATTAAAAAAAAAATTACAAATATCACATTTTCTAACTACAGGATGAACATAATACCAGTGACCAGACATTTCAGTTTCGTTTCTGTGGCTGTGATAAAACGCCCAGACAATTTCGGGAAGAAAGGGCTCATTTTATTCCACAATTTCAGGTTATAGTCCACCATAGCAAAAAAGTCAAGGCAGCAGGAACCTGAGGCAGCTGGTCACAGAGTATCTGTCCTCGAGGCCAGAAAAAATGAGTGCACGCATGATTGTCGCTCAGCAAACTTTCTGTTCTCTTATACAGGCAAGGGCCCCAAACCGGGAAAGGATACAATCCACTTTGAGACTGAATCTTCTTATATCAACCGAGGTCATTAAGGCATTCCCCTATACACAAGTCCAGAGGCCAACTTGATCTAAATAATCCTTCAGCGAGACTCTTCCCAGGTAATTCTAGGCTGTGTCAAGCTGACAATTAGAACTAACCATATACTAGATACTCAGGGTTTTGTTTTTTTTTTTAATATCCTCTGCTGATCAAATCAGCCAGTTGATTTTCTTTTCAATTTTCCTGTTTTTACCAAAGTGACATAGACATAACAAACATATCATCCTAACCTTTAATTGTGTATTTCAATTGTATAAAATTGTATATTTCAATGATATAAAATATATCATAGTGTACAACTAGTACCACCAACCATAAGTAGAATGCTTTTCCCTGTCCCAGACTGCAACTCTATATGAACCAAATGAAAAATTCTGCTCTTCCTTCCTACCCGGGTCCATGAATCTGAGTTCTTTGTGACACATCCAATTGTGAGGGTACCGTATTTGTCTTTTTGTGACTGTCTTTATTTCACTTATCATGATATCCTCAACGTTTATCCACGTTCCATGTGTCAGAATGTCCTTCCTTGTTATTACTGAGTAATATCTAATTATAAATACCGTTTTGCAAATTCCTTCATCAATCAATGGGCACCAAGTTGCCTCTATGATTTAGCTATTGTGACTAATACTTCTGTGAACATGGGTGTGTGAAAATACCTCCTTCAAACCCAAATTCAGTTCTTTGTGATATAGGCTGGATGATGGAATTACCAAATAATGGGGTAATTTTTTATTTTATTTTAGACCTGCCACACTTTTCCACAGTGAATGTACTATCACATTTCCAACAACAGCATACAAGTTTCTAATTCAATACTTAGGATTTCCTGTTTATTTTATAATTGCCATTCTAATGAATAACTGTGGAATTATTTTAATAATAATCTTTTAATAAAAGGTTTGCTTATTCCTGTGTGAGTTTAGAATGGCTAACTGCTGAATAAGTGTAGCTCACTTATCAAATGGTTATGATAAACTTCTTTCCTTCTACCCGATTTCACACTGCTGTGCAGGAGAATCTGAGCTAACTACTTCAACCAATAGAAAGTAGCAATGGTGAGACTATGTCAGCCCCAGACTGTATTTTTGTGAGAACTTGGACTTTCTACTTCATGGAGCCTTGGGCTGCCATGTCGGAAATATGAGTCACTTTGCTAGAAAGAATGACCAAGTATAAGGAAAGCAAGGGTCAGATACAGATAATGATGCTTAGTACACAGTCCTTACATAGCCATGTGACTAAAAATGCATGAAGAGCCTAGGTAAAGACCACCCAGATGAGCTCAATCAAGTCCCAACACTAAAAGAAACAACAGTAAAGGGTTGTTGTAAGCCACAAAGCATTATTATGACTGGCTGTACATTAGTTTATAACTAAGGCAAATGAGTCCCCAAATAAGGCAAGAATCCAGACCTCAAACTCCTCACTAATGAGTATTTCCCCATCTGCATTCGACCCTGTTGACTTTTTTTCCCTGCTTATGCAGTTTAGTAATGAATGTGGGTTACTAGTGTCAAGCTTGAGTCTTCTAGATATGTCAACATAGCATCTTCAGGCTTGTTTGTGAATGTATATCACATAAATTTACACACACGATTTACAAGGGCAGCTGGCACATCACTTCAGGGCTGCCGAACAAATGCTGGGGAATCCCAATGGAGATCACCCAATTTCACATATCAGTGATTTACTGGGCAACAGGGATGCATCATCTGATTGTGTGCTCAGTCTTGATCCATGGAAGGATGCTAACAGAGGCTGTTCTGTAGCCCACCAAAAATAGCCAGCTCCTTGGCTTCTCAGAGAAGATCTACGGCATGATGATATACTACTTGGCTTCTAGGAGAAATTTATCTTCTGTCGTGGGTAAGAGAGAGATCCAGCACCAGGTAGTAGAAATATAAAGCTCCCTAAACACACAGCTTGGTTAATGACTATCAGTCTCCACGGTTAATCTCTCTGACTGTGAATCCAGATTTGAGTAACTAGACCTTTGATCTACTTACTGTGTCAGGAAAAGAACAGGCAAGCATATATTATGAGTCAGGATGTCATTTTTCTGTGTGTTTATAGATCATCTTCAGTCCATTGTTTTAAGTATGTTGCTTCCTGGTGCTCTACAACTCAGCAAATGCCCCCAGAATTTATCGAGCTCCTTAACCCACAACCCAAGTAACATCATTATCCTCACACTTCTCTCTACTCCGTGTTGCGATACCATCATGTCTCTAAAGCCATTTAGCTGCGCACTTTATTTCATTGAAATAAAAAAGGTATATATGTGAAATACAGCTGCTGGTAAAAAGACTAGAACCATATCTAGACTATTCCCATTTCTCCTGATGACCACTACTGTCATCCTCGGTTAAACCCTTGTCTTCTCTTGCCTGCCCTACTGTGACAGCCCCCTAACTGGTCACTGTTTCAAGTGATTCATAGATCCCTTCTATGACCCTTTTCATAGATCCCTTCTATGACCCTTTTCTGCAGAGCAGCCAGTTCCCTAAACACAAATCCTTCCCAAGACTCACCCAAAACAGCAAGAGAGATGGCTTGGTGGTTAAGAGTATTTGCTGTTTTGACAGAGCACCGGAGTGCGGTTCCTGGCACCTACATCAGGCAGCGTCTGCAGGCATCCTCACACTTGTGACAGACACACACACACCCACAGAAATTGAAATAAAGATTTAACAAAAAGCTTTCCCGTCACTGTGAGGATAAAATCATTCCAGATTCCACATGATCTGTCTTCCCAGTTTATGTCTACTGTTCTCCGCGCCTCTTACTCCTACCACGATGACCTTCCTGTACCTCACAAGACATGCCAAGTTCATCATAGTCTGAGTACTTGCCGTTCTCTCTGGGATGACCTTCCTCCAAACTGTTTGGATCTTTTTAATGTCTTGTCGTTATAAACGTCTGAGGTCGTTCCATATAATGTAGCCGTCCCAGGCCCCTTTAGACTTTATTGCTTTCACCCACGTTATTTTATCTTTACTAAAGTGTTTTCCACTGCACGATGCCACCACTCTCTATTCCCTTTCTGTCTCTTCCTGTCCCCATGTTTACTCCCCACACCCGCCTGTTTGCAGCCAACGCTGACTTCTCTTGCAGCTTGGCTTGTGTGCTCTGTCTTGGTTCACCCTTGCCGCTTCCCTGGTTCTGGTTTTACTGCCTCCCTCTTCAGCTCATTAAGAAACCTCATAAACGTCTTCAGCATCTCTCCAACCCATTCTTCAACAAGCTTTCAAAACCTGCAGTTGTTTGCCTGCTGGACAGATGCTAAGCTCCTTAGTTCAGAACACAAGGGACTACAGTATCACTTTCTGTGGAGCCTTTTCCTCCACCAAAACGGACCTTTCACACTGTCTCTTCAATTGTCTTAAAATGTTTCTATTCATGTTTTCCTCAGTTGCTTCTCACAAAATCTTATGTTTAAATTCCCAATATAAAGGACACATCGTGTCTTAAGTCTGGTATAAAAAATCCTAGATGCATGAGGCCTCTTCTTCCTCTTACCATTATAAAAATTTACTTGCACCTTATGATTTTAATACATATTTAAATATATTAGGAAATTTAGTATATTTAAATATATATCTTCTTTTGCAATATTTTAAGCTGCTTAAAATGAAATGGTTTTCTAAGATACTATATTCTTATTATCAAATATTTACCTCATCAGAAGTTAGACTTATCTGCTGTGGAATGTCGTTCTGTATGCTGTAAAGGTGTGTTGCCCTGAGTGGTTGATAAATAAAATGCTGATTGCCCCGTAGCCAGGCAGGAAGTATAGGTGGGATAAGCAGACAAGGAGAATTCTGGGAAGAGGAAGAGCTGAGTCAGGAGTTGCCAGCCAGACACAGAGGAAGCAAGATGTGAAGGCAGAACTGAGAAAAGGTGCCAAGCCACATGGCTAAACATAAATAAGAATTATGGGTTAATTTAAGTGTAAGAGCTAGTCAGTAATAAGCCTGAGCAAATGGCCAAGCAGTTATAATTAATATTAAGCCTCTGTGCAATTATTTTATAAAAGGCTGTGGGACTGTGGGTGAGAGATTTGTCCCGACCGTGGGCCAGGCGAGACACAGAAAAACTTCCGACTACACCTATCTCCCCTTTATAACAGGTCTAGCTACGTAGCTGGCTTTGACCAATAAATCTGAGCAGAAGTGATACGTGCTATTTCAGATCCAGCATACATTTCTGACATCTCTTTATTGTCCCCTACCAGAGACACATTTACCCAGTTAGAAACTGCTCCTCCTTCCCAAATCCTAGAATAAAAAAGAGGAGGAGTAAAGTTATATGCTGCCCAGTGTGGACATTAACATGGATGAGAAATAAACCACATGTCGTAGATTTCAAACTCTGGGCTTGTCTGTCACAGCAGCATAACTTAGTATATGATGGATCAGTCTGTTATCCAATTCAACAAATATTCAGTCAGTCACAGTCATTTCATAACACTGAGAGCACACTCTAGGCCAACACTATTTTAAATGCCATAGGACAAGGAGCTGGATACATGGCTCAGCAATTAAGAGCTCATACTGCTCTTATAGAGGACCAGGGTTTGGTTTCCAGCATCCACATTGAGTGGCTCACAACAAGCTATACGTCCAGCTCTTGGGATCTGATGCTTTCTTTCAGCCTCTGCATATACCGGCACTCACATAAACATATCCCCACACAGATACATAAATAAAAATAAGACAAATCTCTTACATAAACAGACCCCCACACAAATATATAGTTAAAAATAAGACAAACCTCTTTTAAAACACTATGGAAAACACAAGAAAAAATTGTAAAGCAGTTGTATTGATTTTTGAATAATAACATGAAACATGATTTCAAGTTGCTATAATCCAAAGCAATATGTCATGAAGCTATTGTGGGGAATTACGAACAAAGGGCTAGTCAGTGTCAGGAAAGAGAACTGGACACTAGAGGGGTCAGAATTTAGAGAAAGCAATGTTTCTGTTCTTTCTGCCATGCTTCTCAAACAGAAGGTCTTAGCAATGTATTGGACAGAGAGCCAGACAATCATTAAAAAGCAAACATAAATGAGCATCCAGTTACACCCAATATTGTCTGACATGTCTGTCTTAGTGAAATCTCTTGATGGGCCACATCAGGGAAAGTGGGATGGTGCAGGGTGAAATACAGCAGGGCTTAGGAACTTGAGCATGGACGCATCCACTTGAACTTGATCCCATGGTGAAAGCAACCTTACTCATCGACCCTGGCACCTCTCAAGTTCCAATCATTTCTGGTTAGTCATGTGGCATTTCATATGACCCACTGCTCTTGGCAAACAATTTAAGCAAGTTTATCTCACAGTCAGCAGCCAAGGGCTTCCTATTTTCAGTTTTACCCTCGATGGGAACCAAGCATCCCGCTGAGCATTCAAGACCCCATACTTGGGAGTTCACCGGGACCAAGAGAACTCAGTCTATGGACCAGTGGACGTGTGCAAATTTTCTCAAAACAACTGTCTTAAATGGCCTGGGTCAGAGTTTACAGAGGACAAATTTCCCTCTTTCACTCTGACACATGTTTCTAGGGTGATTCAAGTGACAAATGCCCTTTTCCTGGGTTCATAAATCATAAATCCAGGACTTACTCAAGTAGCTTAGTCATGTGCTCCATGTTAGGGCAGGAAGACTCGGCACCACAGCCTGGGAGGGCCAGAGTGAACTCTTGCCCTGTCTTTCCCCTAATACTCTGAGCAATGGCGGTAAGTCCATCTGGTTATAAGGTCTACAGCTCTGAAATTCGGAGAAAATAGACAATTATACAGATTCTAAAACATTTCCCCCTGGAAAACGCATAGCCTATTCTCGTTTGGATGTTTTTCTTGATGACGATGGAACTGAGGGTCTTTACTCCAGCACACACCTGCAGGATTTTCTTAAACCCCATCCATGACTTTGGTTGACAAGAGAAACCTCCCGTGCTTAGAGCTGAGACCAAGGGCCTCATGGCCCAATAACATGTTCTGATGATACCAACAGTTATCAGTGCATCTAAGTGCCCCCTCCCCACTTTCTAAATAGAGATGATTCTTTAAAGATACAGTGAACATGCCATGCCTGCTGAGTCTGGGTGGAATCCAAGAAGAGAAAAACTTCATGTCCTCCACAGTTTAAACATGGTTGTTGTCTGACTTACAAACTGTGTGCCACAACTTCAGAGTTATAGAACAGCCACCTTGCAGGGCGGTCACAAGTTATTTCGCTCATGTGACAGCCCCCCAGGTGAATACAGTACCTGTTCTCCACACCCGCCCCCCAGGACTCCCCGAATTTGTTTCAGCTCTTGCTTTGAAAATGGTTCCATTAACTGTCTTTTACTTGGTTTGCTTGTTAAATACTGTATTTTCTATATTTATTGTATCTCACAGTAATCCAAGAGGCCATGTGTATCGGAAAAATTACGGTCCATGGGATAGAGGAAGTTGCCAAGTCACCCAGCTTAGCAGAGCCATTCCACCGTTAGGCGTGTTGACCAAATGTGAGATCTCCATCAGCCGAAAAATAAATTACTTTAGCTCATGACAAAGTTGTGAAATTCTCTAATTACTGGCCCAGACTGTATCCTGGCTCAGCCCCATAACTGCACCCCCAGAAGCTCCCACACTGGAAACCAGCTGTCTTGTGTTGTCCAGGTTCCCATTCCCGTACTCATGAGTTGGAGGGAGAGAACCAGCCAAGCCAGAAACCCACTCAAGTCCACCAGCACTCAGTCTGGCCTCTTCCACCAGGCTCTTCCCGCTGCGCACTCTCAGAACTCCTAGGAATGGCTATCACTGCCCCTCTTACAATCTAATAATCAAAAAGAAGTTTTCACACCCTTCTTTCCACTTTGTATCTCAATATTTAAAGATGTAAGACTGCTTGTGTGTTTTATGGCTAACCAACTTTGGGGTTTAGGAGGGGGAGGGTTAAGAATGGAAGATGAATGATGTATCGGGGCTAAGAAGTTATCAGCCAAAGTGAGCAGTGGGGACTGAGTGCCCTGCCCTTCTCCAACTTGTCATTCCCCATGACATCAAGGGCTCAGGTGCAAAGGAGAATCCTCATAAACATTTATTGAAAAGATCAATAATGAAAACTCAGTCTGCTCTACTGTCAACTGAGGATACCAGAAAACTCTTTTCTGAATCAGATCCGGCCTCAGAGGATGTCTTCCTTCCTCTAACAATGTTATCTTCAGGATGAGGTGCTGGATTCCTCATACCGAGGAGCCCAGATGTCTGCTTAGCTCCAGTTCTTTGATGTAATGAGATTAAATAAGGTGTATGCAATAGACTCACAACATAGAAACTTCAGATATTTCATAAGCTCAAACAGAAAGGAAAAAAGTTTGTGAGTCTCACGCCATGATGTGATAGAGCAAGGAAAATGATCACACTGAGGATTTGTGTGGGTGTGTTAGCATTTATTCCATGTTTCCAAAAATCTCACCTTGTTTGAATCCTACATTAACCTGATGGGAGTAGTAGGCAGAGAATATTATCTCTATTTTATATCTGAAAAGTTGAAAGCTCCAAGAATTGAAGTACTCGAGCTACAATCTTGACAAGAAAAGGAGCACAAGGCAGAGCCCAGCTTTGCTCTTGCAAGCTGAGAGTTAGTGTTTATGTAGCTGTCACTCATCAGCTGGTTCTAAGGTCTTCAATCTCCATGTAGAAAGTGACTTTTTCTCTAGGGGATGTGGTCTATCTTCCCACCTAAAAACCCAAAGGACAGGGCTATGTCACATTCATTTGATGCCTTATATCTAAACAGAGCTTCTGTTGAGATGCAGAACCAAAATGATATTTAATAATAATCATATTATTTTAATAAATACAAATGGTTCTTCCATTATATTAACTGGTTCCCAATTTTACACCCATACAAGGATGAGCTTTATTTCTTAATGAATGCTACCTCCATTTAGTCTGAGTAAACTTCTTTCTTTCTTAGAAAGCGTCTTGCTCTGAGACCCAGGCTGTGAAACACAAACTCATAGTCTTCCTTACTCAAGATCTGGTTTTGCAATCATTTTAAATGACCACATCAGTCCCTAACAGCTTTTAACTTCAATATTTTCTATCCATCATTTCCAATGTGAAAGTTGAGTAATGTCAGTGTATGGTCAACGAACAATTAATCCAAATGTATTAAACTATAAGCAGAGTCATTGGAAATTGAGAAGTTAGACAAGCAACACCAGACAATTCCATTTCAGAGGGGAGAGCAATTGAAACAGACAGCAAGAGCAGTGATTGAAAGGGAGCACAGGTACACAGGGCCTCTGATGGAACAATTGCTGTGTGACAAGGTAAGAGGTCGTGTGGCCATGCAGTGGCTCACTGCTCACAGGGCAGTGGTGGAAGGCATCCCCTTTGGAATACGCAATGGGGTTGAAGAGCCCTCTTGAAGGTTCCATCTACTGTGGGCTAGACTTGTGTGCTTTCTGCCTAGAGCTGGTTCACTGATCATGATTCATCCTCATCTTTAAGATTCTGGGGAGTGCATGCTATGTCGGGCATGAGGTGTGTGGTGGTTTGAATAAGAATGACCCCAGAGCCACATCTATTTGAATATTTGGTCACCAGGGAATGGAACTATTTGAAAGGATTGTAAGGATTAGGAGGTATGGCCTTGTTAGAGCAGATGTGGCCCTGTTGCGGTAAGTTTGCCCTTATTGGAGGAAGTATGGCACTAGAGGTGGGCTTTGAGGTTTTAAAAGCCTGTGCCAGGCCCAGAGTCTCTCTCTCTCTCTCTCTCTCTCTCTCTCTCTCTGGGTCAGGAAGTAGCTCTCAACTACTTCTCCAGCATACCAAGCCTACCACACATGCTGCCATGTTCGCTGACACAATGACAATGGACTAACGCTCTGAAACTGTAAGCCAGCCCCCAATCAAATGCTTTCCTTTGTAAGAGTTGACATGGCTATGGTGTCTCTTCACAGAAATAGAACAGCAACTAAGACAGGATACCACATTTCAAAGTTGGCAGCCTTCAAGTTGGAGAATAAATCCTTTCTAGATGGCCACATCATTAGGAAGAAACCAGTGGGGCAAACTCCAAAGCTCACTTGGATAGTTTTGTTTTGTTTTGTTTATAATTTAATCTACCAGGGGAAAACTGGGTTTAGAAAGCAAAATTGGAATCTATTTTGATGACCTTCAGGAAGGAGACTTCAAAGCAAAGATTTAATTGGAGATTGTAGCTACTTGACTCTTCTGGAATACAATTCATTCATCTAGGATTAAATATTGCTGGTTATTTGGCTCTTGTTTCTACTGTTGTATCTCTACAATACATTTCCTGACCTTTCCACAGACATTGTTCTGATCTTTGGTGGGGAAGGAATTTAATGATCATGTGTCTCAGGGGTTCTATTTGCAGCTTACTGTAAGTTACTTACATCCCATCTCCGAGTCCAGTGTTTCTTACACTTTTTACACTCACAACCGCTTATAGCCAAGAAAATTTCACATGAAACTGGCTAAATCAGTAGATAAAATAGATAATCAAATAATTTATATATAATAAGTCATAAACAAATAATTTTAAAACAATTTTGATACACAGATATTGACTATAAAGATGGAAATAAATTTGCACATATATATATTTTTTTACCTAACACAATGCAATCCAAAGATATAGTAATTGATACATGCTGAAGAATCATGGTAGGGAATACTGAAAGTTTTTGCCTTCTATAATTAAGCCATTGTGCTTCTTTAAGATCAGAAAACTGTCTGTACAGTAAAAAGACTGCAATTCAGAGCAGTCAACAGATGAGGTGTTTCAGGCATTACTTGTTGCTCCTGCATGCAGCAATGGCATGCTTAGGGCAAAGTTCATGCGTTGTGTGTTTGGAATTAAGAATTTAATGGAATTTCATGATGTAGTATGGGCAAGGTCTACCAGAAACCCACTGAGTGCGTTACACCTTTGGTTTGAAATTCTGTTAGGTCATTATACAATCTGAAACATTTTACTGTTACCAGATTTTCACACCCCTCCTCATGTTCAGTTACTTGAACCTACACGAGTTTCCACAAGTTATTTAGTGGTGTCTCAACATTTAAGTTTGAACCGTCTAAGAAGTCTGTCTGTCTGAACCATTTGTCCAGCACAGTGAATGGTACCTGTGTGTATGTGTGTGTTTATGTGTGATATGTGTGTGTGTGTGTGTGTGTTTGTGTAAGATGTGTATATGTGTGTGAGGGGATGTATATATATATGTGTGTATGTGTGTATATGTGTGTGGGGTGTGTGTGTATGTATATATGAGATGTGTGTGTGTATGTATA
>CABHPP010142941.1:0-16394 GCA_902168425.1 Peromyscus attwateri | reverse complement strand
CACACACACACACACACACACACACACACACACACACACACACACACCATGCACACATACACATTTACGATAAACAAAAAAAAAATAAGCGGTGCAATAAAAATTTAAGTTGAAGTGACTTTCAAGCGGGGAACAGAATTTCTTGGAATTCAATGCAGCATGCTGTGGACATTGGGAGCTTGAAAAATGCTTTCACTGAACAAGGAGATCAGCTTCAAGAAGAGGTCAACAGTCTACTAGGATTTTCAAATAATGCCAGGGATTTAGTCCACAAGGGTTTTTAGCTGCTGTCTTTGCTACGTTTCCATTTTGATAGCTCAGTTACAAAGACCCTCACTAAGTAATATTTTGGCAATCTAAATCACTAGAGTCTTGAAAGAGTTAATTGTTTCTGTTAAAGACACACTTGGAAGCCTTGGGTGTTACAAATGTGTAGTACAGTCCAGAGAGGGAAAGAAGATCTGTGCCACAGTCCACATGACAGGAGCACCTTGACCTTTGTCAGGCTAAGGGAAATGACATTTTATATAGCCTGCAGTCTCTCCTGTAAGCTAGGTATCATCAGTAAAAAAAATAACAAAAAGTTCTTGTCCCTGTGATGACGCTGGTACACACTAGTTACTCAACAAATACTTATTGAGAAACTGAGTGACCACATTCCCACATATTTAATAATATAACATATTAGTTTGGGTTTGATGTGTTGGACTCCTTCCAAGGCAGAGCTTTTGTATACTATAATACCTTTGTAACATTTACATAAGGGGCTAATTCCTCCTGTAAGGTTGTGAGGGAGACCCTACTGTCACTCATGAGGACTCAGAGCTGACAAGGCTCATGGGAGTCCAGTCCTACTGGTGTGGAGCCTGCAGGGTAAGCTGTGGCTCCAACATCACCCAAGCCTGTTGGAACAAACGTTTCTCTGCTGGTCACTCACAATGCCTAGTCCTGAGTAAGTGAGCTGTTGCCATCTTATCTGAGTAACAGTACCACACTTCTATCCAGGCCACTAGGAAGAGACAGTCTACACTAGTGTCAGCAGAGAGGCCAGTAACACTTTCTTGATGCAAGAGACAAGCATGTGCTTCCTCGGGAACCTGGAAAAGCTAGTTTACACATGACAAACTTACTTGCACACATACTATAAAGAAGGTCTTTCTCCCCTTGAGTAACAGCAGTCTCAAATCTCAGGGAGTTGAGTTTTTCTTCTCCCCCGCCCCCACCCCATTAACATCAACCAACATTTGTGCTGTTGAATTCTCTGAGTCATAAGCCAGACAATTCCAGGGTACACTCCCTAAGCCAATTCCTTTGGCATGAGCTGCAGCCAGGCCGGAGCTATTTCCTGGATGGAGAAAGCAGCCTGTTTGCTTTGTTCTCTCAGGTTGATTTAGAGTCTTGAGTTTTTCCCAGGGAAATTCAGATGGCACTGCTGGCCCTAGGTGAGTGTCACCTCCTATAGTGACAGTCACCATGACAGCAGGCTCAAGATCCATTTTGATTACTCTCTCTCCAACTCACAATTATTTGGGAAGGAAAGAAAATAACAATGACTAGCCCAGTCCTCAAGCAAGTGTCTCTGACAGAAGGGTTCTCCATGGGACCCTAGCCTCCTCTGCTCTTTCTTCCCTAATGCATACCTTCCCAGGCAGAGTGGAAATGCTTTCTTCACTGTTATATTTCATTTAGAAAAGCAGTTCATTCTATTTAAGATCATGATTGGATGTTCCTGCTTCAGTTACCTGTTGTTGTATAATAAACCACTCCAAAATTTTAGTAAGTTAAAGCAACAAACTATTATTATTTCTTAGGGTTCTGGAGTTGATTGGGACCAGCTTCATAAGTCTTGATTAAAGTCTCTTCTATAGTTTCTCTCAAATGTTGTCTGGACATCCAGGGTGGCTTACTCATATGGTTGGCCATTGGTGCCACTAGGTAGGGGCTCAGCTTGTCTTCTTACACATGCCTCTTCCTCACAGCAAGATATGTGAGTTACAAGAAATAGTATCCACCAAACAAACATTTCAAGAGGCCCAGGCAGAAGCTGCAAGGGACTCAACAGAGTGTCGCATCGGCAGAATTCTGGTTAAGCATGGATGAGAGGGTCAGCACAGATTTGAGGGCGAGTTCCCCCATATAGCTGGAAGACATGAAGGGATAGCTCATTGTGGCCCGTTTCTGATGTCTAATCCAATGCAATAAAATTAGAGAGACTCAATCCATATTCAGATTGGGAATCTCACTGAAGAGAAATCGATATGCAAATAGTGATTGACACTATCCACATAAAAGAAACCCCCAGAAACAAAGTGTGGGGCACAACAAAATACCAGCAAAGAGCTGTGCACACCAGCATCCAAAGGCAATGGAGTGATGGGAGCAAGGATGTGGGCCAAGATACAGAAAGAACAAGTACACCTAGACAAGCCAAACTTCAAGCTAAGGAAACAGTCCACTGTGTCAAATGCTCTGGAAAGACAGTTATGTGGAGCATGAAAAGTATTTCCACTAGATTTAACAATCAAGTGGTCATAGGTGGACCTGAGCAGGGAGAGGTTTAAGGAACAGGAAAAGCAAAGTAGAAAAAAAGAGGACAGCGAATAGTAACTAAGAAAGAAAAGGAAAAAAAAACACACAAGACAAAGTACTGAGAAAGGACTTGTGTATTAAGATGGCTAGGGAAGGCACTCTATACTCAGATTGCTTGCCTGTGTGGGTAGACAGAGTGGCTCTATCGTTTGCTTACTCACTAACCCTTGATGTTCTCGGCAGAGGTAGCATGTAAGCTGACACATGAGAATGAGCCAGCATGTGTGATGAGTTGCAAGAATCATGTTCTTGGCTGGGGTAACAGCAAGGGCGTGAGCAGGTGGGGAGCACATGTGGTTCATTAAGGAATAGACTGGAGAGGAGCAAGCTTGCTGGTGGATAGGGTAGGAGATGTGCTTAGTACAAGAGTGAGCTGGGAGAGTCAGGGAAGCTGGTCTTTCTTGGCTTGTACTATGATAGAGTTCATATTTGTTATGGTAGAGTCACTAGAGAGTAGTAAACAAGAGGACATGATTTTTAAAGGCTATTCTCTTTCAAAAACAGACGTGCACCGACCCAGTGATTCTATTCTTAGGTATTTACCCCAAACAAATGAAGGGACATGTTCATCAAAAGATTCGCAGTGAGAGCTGAGGCGCTACTCAGTGGTAAGAGTGCTTGCAGCGCTCGCGTGAGTACCTGAGTTCAGAGCCCAGCACCTCATAACAAGCCAGATGTAGCCACATGTGCTACAACCCTGCCTGGCACAAGCTGATACAGAAGAATCACTGGAGCTTGCTGACTGCTAAAGTACGTGAAAAACAGTGAGTTCTGGGTTCAGTGAGAGACTCCACCTTAAGAGTATTAGGGGGAGAACATAAAGATGCCAGACGTCTTCTGGTCTCCATGTACATATGCAGAGACCACACACACACACACACACACACACACACACACCAAATATAGTCATATAAAATGTTTTATACACACACACCAAATATAGTCATATAAAGTATTTATATATACATACATGCACCCCAAATACAGTCATGTAAAGTGTTTATACACACACACACACACACACACCAACACACACACACACACCAACACACACCAAATAGTCATGTAAAGTGTTCATAGAAGATTTATTCATAATAACAACAAACAGGAAAGTCCTAATTTCGATCAATAAATGAAAAAAACAAAAAAATAATAGACTACTACTCAGCAGTAAAAAGGGATGAATTTATTGACTACAGGTGACAATAATTTATATGGTTGCATTTATGATATTCTATAACAGAAGAGACTAATCTAGACTAGGAAAAACTAGAACACTCTGATGGGAATGAAGGCGAGACGTGTCTAGGGCAATGGTTCTCAGCCTATGGGTCACGACCCTCACAGGAGTTGCTTTTTGGATATTCACATTTCAATCATAACAGTAGCAAATAACAGTTATGAAGTGGCAATGAAATAATGTTATGGTTGGGGGTCACAACAACATGAGGAACTGTATTAAAGGGTCACAGCATTAGGAAGGTTGAGAACCACTGCTCTAGGGAGACAGAGGGAAACGTTTGGAGTGATGGCAATGTGTTCCCAGTAAGGGCTAGGGTCACAGAGATGCCAAGAAAACTTAACAAATGTTGAGTTATACTCGATCTTAACCAAAAAGCCAAGAAGCAATAGCAAATAGAAATGGGGGGTTAAAGCTTCTCATTAGAAGGAAAACTACACACATATTGAGATGCAGTTAGCGGTACAGCTGTCGCAGTGCTCAAGGGGAGAGCAGTGACGCCGGCAATTTCTTTGAAATGTACTCAGATTGAGACTGAGTGAACAGGGGACACACCACACGGCTGGACAGGAAGATGGTAAGATGAGCAGGCGTAGTAAAACGTTCGTTGAGAGGCATGTGAATGCTCGCCGTACAAGTGTTTCAAGGTTGCTTTGGGTTGGAAGATTTTCTTAATGAAAGGTCGGAGGACTTCCTGTTTAACTATCAACTGGACACTGCCTCGAGTTCTGAGAGAGGGATCCTCAAATGAACTGTGTCTGTGGGAGACAGTCTCAGCTGAGGCAGGAGGGCCAGGCCCATCATGGTCAGCACCGTTACCTGGCAGTGAGTCCAGGACTTCAGAAGAAAACTGAGCACGTGGTGTCTGTGAGCGGTAGCAAAGAACATTCCTCCGTGATTGCTGCTGCTCTTTCTCAGCTGTGAGCGTGCTCCCTGGTGAGAGATAATGCTGCAAGAAAAGCAATCAGACGCGCCTTCACGTTCCTGCTTGAGTTCCTGCCCTGACTTCCCTCAACGATGGATTATGACCCGGAAGAAGAAACCAACTGGATGCTCTCCTCTCCTACGTAGCTGTGGTCATGGTAATTGTCACAGCACAGAATGAAACTAAAACAGGCAGAAAGGGCAAACTGACCTCTCCTCCGTATATAATTGATTTCAGAGGCACCTGTGGAAATTAGGAGGCGAGAGAAAACTGTCTTGGCAGCCAAAGTAGAGAGTATTTTCAGTGTGCAGGGCAATGCCAGTGGTCATGGCTGTGAGAATGACCTTGAACAGCAATGGACAGATTCTATATTTATGTTGGTAATAGAAATGATAAGGATTTTTGATGGATTTTATTAGGTTATAAATAAAATGACAAGCCAGGTGTGGTGGTGCATGCCTGTAATCCTATGAGCCTGGAAGCAGAGGCAGGAGAATCATGAATTCACCAAGGCTGACTGCTGTGAAATTTTCCTGCTGGATAGCCAATGTTATCATATGTTAATATGGAGATTATCATATTTACGAGATCAATTATTAGTTTTGATTTATTACTACAGAGATTGGAAGGGTTATATGACATCAAGTGGTAAGTAGTAAATTAAAAATAAAACTATAATTCAGTGGATTTAAAACCTCCAAACTATTTGTAACTAGGTTCGGTGCACAGTAAGAATACTATGTGCTTAGAATTATTTCATGACTATAATATCATGAGTGTACTGGTATATTCCATCTTGAAAACGAGGGAAGGTTCAAGCTGTCAAGATGGCTCAGTGAGTAAAGGCACTTGTCACCAATCTTGATGACCTGAGTTCAGTCTCCAGAACGCACATGGTGGAAAGAGAGAGCCCACTCCCATACATTGCCTTCTCTGACTATCACACATATGCTGTGGCATGCACACATGCTTGTGTGGACACAGAAAATAAATAGATAATACATGATTTACAAATTTTAAAGAAAGAAATGAGCTCATCTCTTCCCATCCCTCTTGCAATGCCACTTTCCAAATATCTCAAAGAAACTAAAATTTAAGGCGTTGGGGACGTAGCTCAGCTGGTAGAGTGTTTGGCTAGCACATGAGAAGCCCAGAGTTTGATTGCCAACAACATAAACAAGGATTTTGTGGTACATACTAGGAGACTGAGACAGGAGGATTGGAAACTCAAGGTCATCCTCAGCTACATAATGAGTTCGAGTCTAGCCTGTGCTACATGAGACCCTGACTCAAAGTAGAGAAAGAGAAATGTGGGGAGATTCCTTCCCTATAAAATAACTCATTTCATGTTTAATAACTGTTGCAGAGGATTATTTTCTTATTTGCTTGTTTTATTTCCCTACTTGAGTTTGTCTAAATATAGTGAGTTCTCAAATAACTAGACGTAGACTCCAACTCCTTAAAAGTCTTAATAGAGAGTATGATTGTATTTATGTTTTCTGACAAAGGGTTAGGCTCTCTGGAGGTCTCCATAATACATGTTTGGTTGCAAGATTTGAACACAAATTTCCAACACCTTCGTTAGACTCCTGGTTTCTTCATCAGGCACAGTGTACAGAGAGAAGGCCTGGATTAACCACGTAGGCAGGAACATTGGGGGAGAAATGAAAATCTGTCATCCATGTCATTATCTCAGCAGTGAGCCTTAAGGAGTAGGAGAGATGTCACTCACAGCATCTCCGTGGTCGCCTGCCTTGCCTCAGTGTCTGCAGCTGCATGATACACTCATCTGAGCTCACTGAAACGCTCACCCCCTCTCTCCCACCCATGCACCCCCTTTCTCTCAGTGGAAACAAGGCCAATGTTTGTTCAAACTCAATGGAAAATAGTAGTGAGCAGGATCTCGGTTTGGTTTCTCTTTTTAAGGTAACAGCTAATTGCTTTCTTGAGTGCCTGACGAAGACTGAGGTGCCATCCAGAGCTCTGAGCATTTCATTCAACCTTCCTAGCAACGGTCCTGGGAGGTGGCAGCTATTATTATCTGCATCTTACAGGTGAAGTATCGGATGCTCCAAGGTTAAGTCATCTGCCCAACTAGCAAGAAAGAAGTGGAGTTCAAAACGAAGTCAGACTGGTGCCACAAAATGCCTGCTGTGCCCTCCGCCTCCCTAATAGGCATGCCAGGAGGATCATGGAGCCTGAGGAAGGCCGATGGAGCTCTTTGAATCTTCCGCAGCCATGCAGCTCCGTGGCTTCCGCTCTGCTCTGGAGGGCAGTAGAAACAGCAGCTGAATCCAGAGGCATCCATAGCCGGTGATGCTACCCAGTCCCCAAGGCCTCCTGACTCCAGTGGGCCAGAGGCACTCCCAGGGGGTCAAGTTTTACCCCTCCTCAGAGATGAAGCAAGATGCAAATACATTTTTAAAAGAAATGGCTTAAATCCACAGTAAGTTGTCTGCAGCTCGTGTGGAGCTCCATCTGTGTTAATTCTAGCTGGAAGAAATCGGAGAGAAAAGGAGAAAGAACAGCTGGGTCTAAAGATCTACAGGCTGGACCAGGAAAAGATTCACAAGCAAAGATATAGCTGGAAGTCCATCTGAACCTACTGAGTTTCAGATTACCCATTGGGTCACACCCATAGGACCCCAGCCTCTCCTCCCCATTGGAAGGCTAACACTGAAACCCAGACTCCACCCTGTCTCCTTTCCTCTTGTTGACGTCAGTAGCATTCAGACTGTAATGTTTGTTATTTGGAGAAACAGCATGGCTGATGTCAATCATTATTTCTCTGGTGTTCTTGCTCTTCTGGGCGCCAAAGAAAGAGCGATCGATCCGCCCACCTCTTCCTTAACATGAAGAATAAGATCAAAGGTGGGCTGCTCTGGATCACGTAACCATTCAGCTATAGTCCAAGGAGCCCCACGGGGCCAGGAGCTATTGGTTCTCTGCGGGGCTTCAGAAACTGACAGGGAAATAAAAAATGTCAAGCTTTGTCTAGGAGTGCAGGGGTAATCCTGGTATTTAGTTTAAGTCATAAAATCAAGTGAACGCCAATAAAATACTTGTAAAGGTTTATTTAATGTCTATCTTCCACATTAGGCTAGAGCTCAGTTGAAAGGTAAGTCAGCCAGAGAACTGTTCCAAATCCCAGTGTCCAAGGGGAGCCAGAACCACCCACTGCTGAAGATTCCATAAGGATGTGAACAGATGAAAGAAATGCGTATTTGTCACTGGAAGCATGTTCTGGCCTCCCCTTAGTTCCTGGGACCTTGTGTTTCCAGTCAAAAGAATTCAGGAAAGACACGAAGAGCACAGAAGACCGAGATTATTACAGAGTAAACCAGGACATCTTTAAGCGATAGGAGTTGGTAGTGTTCAAAACAAGGGCTACTGTGGAGAAAAAGGCTCTCATGTGAGAATTAACAATGGTCAATGAGACCATTGTGCTAACCCACATTCTGAGCAGACTCTATACTAGGAGAGACAGCTCTCCTGAAGGGGCAGTCCTATGCAGGTGATCAACAGACATTCTTGGATTCACGCTATAAGGCAGGAAACAGTGGTATGGCTTCGTTCTTTACCACATAACCAGCTAGATGATAACCTTAGGATCTTTTGAGTAGTTGAGAATGTCATGTCTTGCCAGGCGGCAGTGGCACATGCCTTTAATCCCAGCACTCGGGAGGCAGAGCCAGGCAGATCTCTGTGAGTTCAAAGCCAGCCTGGTCTACAGAGCAAGATCCAGGACAAGCACCAAAATTGCACAGAGAAACCCTGTCTCAAAAAACAAACAAACAAAAAAGAATGTCATGTCTCAACATGGGCCATGTATGGATCTGAACTAGGTCCTCTGCATATACTTTATGGTTGTGTAGCTGGGTGTTTTTGTGGAACTCCCAACAGTGGGAGTTGGGGGTGTCTTCTGATTCTTTTGCCTGTGCTTTGGACCCTTTTCCTCCTTCTGGGTTTCCATGTCCAGCTGTGATATGAGGGTTTGTGCCCCGTCTTATTGTGTCTTTTTAGGCCAAGTTTGGAGGATATCCCTGAGAAGCCTGCTTGCGCGCTCTCTCTCTCTCTCTCTCTCTCCCTCTCTCTCTCTCTCTCCCTCTCTCTCTCTGGAAACAGAGGAGGAATTAATCTGGGGAGAGAGGAGCAAGGGATAAGCGGCTGGGAGAAGTGTAGGGAGAGGAAACTATGGTTGGGATATAATGTATGAGAGAAGAATAAAAGTTAAAAAAAAAAAAACAATGTCATATCTCCAGCCAGGGCCAGAAATACAACTTAGATTCCATTCTTTGACCCGAAATCATATAACAGACCATATGAAAAAGAATTTTAAAGGGAAAAAAATCTTTGTAAATTTATTTCCACTGACCTGTAAAGGACTTCAGCAGAGCCTTGCTACCTCCACACCCTCCCTTTCACATGACATTTTAAATTTTAAGGAGGAGCAGCTGTTACACTTCCCCCATTCTTTCACGTGGCATTTCAGACTCTAATGAGAGGCAGTCATGATATTTTCCTCTTCATTAAAATCACTGTTTCCAAGGAAACAGGAGATGAGGGCCAGAGGTGATTATGAGGGAGGGGTCCATCCTCGATGACCTATAAGCTTGCCCTTTTCTGACTAGCTACATACCATGTTGACCCTCATTTTTAAAGTAGTGAGTATGAAGAGAGAGAAAAAACATCTCTGAATAAAGAACGAAACATCAGAAAGGCTAGCTGAGCAATCTTCTAAAGAGGTGGAGAGCATTAATCCCGGGGCTAAACTGCTCTGAACTGGGGGAGATAGGGCACCCCTACTTACCGGCACTCAGCTTCCATTATGGGCTTGAAGGAAAGCCAAATTATTCACCCACCCAGGTATCCAGTAGTCTTGGTGTGTCCCTGATCAACAGGAGAGGTGTATGTGGACACGAGGACATTCTATTCTGTTCAGAACATTCACCCAGCATCCAGGGGCAGCCAGAGCCTATACCCAAGAGTGAGGCAGGCCATTGCATAACTCCAGAGCTCCCATTTAGAGGTGTGCAACTACTTTCACCAGCCTCATGACTGATCGAGTAGCCTTAGGTTTGGCTACAGTGGCCCCAGCTTTATTGACTAACTCACTGAATGGATAAATGACATGATCTCCGTTTCGTTGTCTCAATTTTGTTTCCTGCATTCTGAATCCTCCTGCCTCCAGTCTCTTAGCAGGAGCGATCTCCCTAGAGATCATGGCCCTTTCTTTCTTAAAGCCTCTCATTGCTTTTCATTCCCAATAGAAAGGACAAAATTCTTAGCACGGAAGATGAGTCCCTCTGTGAGTAGCCCCAGATTGTCCTGCCCAGTGTCATCTCTTGTGACCCCCACTTTTCTGCTTTGGGGCACAGTCATGTGGTCAAATTCGCAGTATCGTTCCTCCTGGTGCAGATGCACACACTTCATTCTCATAACCGTAAATAATGGTCAAGTATTTTGTGAATATTCCTTTATTGATATTTGCCTGGTGGCTTTCCATCATCACCACACTGGCTTCATTGAACTGCCGTATTGTTCATCTAACATTGAGGATAAATTATGTTAACATGTCTTATCACAGTTAATAGGGATCTGGCTGAAGCAGCATTCATTTGCATGTCCTCAACCATCAGCCGCTGTCTCTCTACTCTGTCTTCCCCACTGTGCTCTTTGGAAGGACAGCATCATCACAGTTCATACTCAATGGATGGGGTGTGTGTTCCACCTCCTTGAGAGGGAACTTCTACCCAAGTTATTGGGCTCAATTTTTGAAAATATTATGTCCTCTTAAATACCCATTTTCACTCACAGAATTCTGTAACCTACTTGGCTTCTCCACACTAGATTTCTTTGACTTTGGGTAGTTGATAAAACTAGTGTTTAAAAGAAAAGAATTTAATTCTGTTTTAATATTTCTTTGGGAGGACTTGCCTTCTAAATCTGAATTACTTGCTGTATTTTAAACATGCAGTTTGTAGTCTTTATTTACTATTTCCAGAAGATAAGGAGTGTCTGTTCTTTATATAAAGGAAAACCATAGACTTGAAACATTAATAAAGAGTGAACATCGTTGTGATCATGAAAGACCATGTGTGTGTGTTACCTATCTGTTTATGGAGGTGGCAAAGAAGTTTGATTTGCTCATTTGAGGAAAGTCCCTTTAAGAATTTGTTCTTCAGCTCCCTCAAGCCCCATCCCAGCAGGAGTTAATAGTTAGCCATCACATTCCAAGCAAGAAGAGTGACTTTCCTCTATGGTGCCTTCAAAGTCTGTTCTTCAGTTTATATAAACACAGAATTTGCCTTTGCCTAGCACCCAATTCAGATAGGCATTCTTGTCCTGAAATGACAAGGCCATATCAGCCATCTTTTGATAAAAAAAAATACTGTGTTTATAAAGTCCATCTGTTAAAACACACACCACACACAGACAGACAAGCCTACCACCAAGAAAAGTGTCTACCCACTGAAATCAGCTGGGTAAGAATGCAGCCTACTGCACCCAGCTGATAACAAACCATGACTGGTGGTTTCATTACATGCAAGGGTCTTCTTTCCCACGTTTATTTGAGTATAGACACAGCCTAGCCCAAGATCCTTTTAAACTTATAGCAAACTTTATCTTTAATCATTCTTAACAACTAAACAGTTAAGTCATGGCTCAATGGCCTGAGTTTGATCCTTGGAATTTCCCTAAAAAATGTTTTGCTTTGTTTTTCTGGGACAGAATTTCCCTGAGAGAAAAGGAAGAAAAGCAATGAATTCACATGTTATTTTGGAATGTCTAATTTGGTAAGAAAAAGGACTGAGTGTACCTAATAGTTAAATTTTCCAAAGTGAAACTATCTGGTACTTAGAAAGAGAGAAAAAAAAAAGGCCCTGGCTGACAGAGTGAGTGACATCAGAGCTTCACCCTCCCCACTCCTTCATCTTACTTGATTTAGGAGTGACCACCTATGTGGCATTTCATATCTGATGATGAGTTCCCGTGTCTGCACAGGTGACATCTCACTGTGACACAGGACATTTGACACGTGGAGCCAACAACAGCAGAAGTTCATGAGTGACTGCAAGAACACACGCAGACCTGAAGAACCAAGATAACCACACCGAGAAGAAAAGGGGTATGAAGGAGGTTTTAGTTTTTTATAAAACACGCGTCTAAAGTGTAATTAGCTATATACACATATTTAAAATAGATATGCATGCAATAGGTCCCTGGTTAGTTCTGAACGCTGGGAACGCAAAGAATCTTTGTGTTTCTCTTGGACTGTCTGAATTTTCAGATTCTTTATTTAATTGGTGCAAATCAGCATACTTCTCTTTCTCCTGTTAAAATTCCCTTTCTCTTCTCACTCTATAAATGTAACCTCACCATTCTCTGTTTGCACCCAAGTGGAAGGAATTCAGACTCATTTGATATGATGTCTGAGGGGTGCTAGGACAGATTGAAGGCCACGGGAAAAAAGGAAAAGTTCCATTTTTTTTTCTAGAAGAATTTTTAAAGGCCCCTGAAGGTTTATATAACAATCTGGCAAGCCCCCAAATTGTTTTATTTACAACATCTGTTATCATTGATGGTCATAAACATTACTTTTTTTTTCTGAGAGAAAGGGAGAAGTATGCAGTGCTTACTGATTAATTCACATAACTAAAAGCCTTGAAAATCTCCCTGAACAGATCAAGTCTATCAAAGTCCCTTAAGTGGGAATGAAGGGAAACGTGTGCTTTTAACAAGCTAATGTTCTCATTTTCTAGAGAATTTTCAGTGGTTTGAGCACTGTCTGAATTGCAGACTCCGAAAGCCTTCTAACTGAGAAGCTGTACAGTCTCCTGTCTGATGGTAGGGGGCGCCAGTGAGTGACACCAGCAGTCACAGCAGAAGAATGAGTTTGTCATAAGCACTTGGTGACTTTCAAGGCCATTGTTGGGGTCAAGGGCAGCTGGATGAGGTATGGGTATGAATGGGCAATTGGCAATGCAAGGAAACAACCACAGAACTGACTAGAATCAATTGACAACTTTCCAGAGCCTGAAAAACTCCTTAAAGTGGAATGTCATTAAGAACATTGGTTCCCGGGTTTGGAGAAATGGCTCAGCGGTTAAGAGCACTTGACTGCTCTTCCAGAAGACCCAAGTTCAAAGCCCAGCACCCACATGGCAGCTAACAACTGTCTATAACTCCAAGATCTGACACTCTCACAGGGACAGACATGCAGGCAAAAACACCAATGCACATAAAATAAAATTTAAAAAAAGAACATTGGTTCTCTGCCAGGTGGCGGTGGTGGTGCATGCCTTTAATCCCAGCAGATGGCTCTCTGTGAGGCTGAGACTAGCCTGATCTACAGAGTGAGTTCCAGGACAGCCTAGGGCTACACAGAACTCTGGCCCTTAATACTTTTAAGAATCACCTAAAGAGCTAGTTGAAGCACGTGTCCCTAGACCCCCACATCCAAACATTTGGATTGAGTTAGTCTAGAGTGTGATGAGAATTTGCATTTTTAACAAGATCCAGGTATTAATGGTGCCAGTATGTGGATCACACTTTGAGGATAAGATCAGACAGCCTGACCTCCAGTACTGTCTCTATCACTTGAGACAGTCATATGGGTCCCTCAGCAGCTTCTCTGTGAAATGAGATAATGAGTTCCTATCTCATAATGCTTTGGGGAGGAGTTAATGAGAGAAACCATATAAGAAGAGGACAAGCCTGGGAACAAGCTAAATACATAAATACTATGTTTATGAAATACTTTATACAGCACTCTATCTCATTCTCCAGATTAAAAACCAAAGCTCCAAGAGATTGAGTAACCGTTTGATAATCCCAGAGTGAATGAGCAGGAAAGCTGAGAAGTAGACTCCTGGGTTCCAGGCTATCTCAGGGCATGAGGCTGAGATGTCTCAGGACATCTTGCAAACCTTGAACACTGTCACTCAGTCTGAAACACATGATCTTCATGTAGGAAATAAATTTTTTAAACAAGTGTGAGGAGCACACATATCTGAGGAAGCTCGTGCCCCACTTCAGCTCAAGCAGAGAACACACTGTCCTGAATTATCAAAAGTGGAAAGTCAAGGCCATGCTGAATGGGAAATCTGTTGTAACAATAACTGGGATGCTGGCATTGCCCTGGCCCTGGCCAAGATGAGAGGACCAGGTGATGTTAGACACATGTCTTGATTCTCAGAAGCATATGGAGGCCATAGGTACAGCCACAGTCCCCAGCTTCCAACAGGACACTTGCAATAGCAGAGATACGGCAAGATAAATGCCTACATCTGACTGCTGAGACAGAGAAAAATCTTTAACTTTTGCTTTAATAAAATGCACAATTATGCATTTTTGAAAAGAACAAAACAACCCCTCTTCCCAGCCAGGAGAATGTGCTGTTTTTTCTGCAAAGCAGCCACAAGGGTAATGACACCTAACCCTGCTTCAGCTTTAGTGTTTCTACGTCGGAAATCAAGGAAAGGATGTTCTTCTCACATCCTCAATAAGCCAGCACTTTGGGAAACTGGAACAGCAGGAGGAACACAGATCCCTGGAACATTCTATTCGAAGCAGATCTGAAAGGAATAAAATCAGGAAAAAAAATGATGACATTCAGAAGATTCCAATAATACTTACATGATATCAAAAACCTGCTTTGAATTTTACCAAACTGACAACTTCATAGACTTCATATGACTTCATATGACTTACTATGCTTATTACCATACTTATTATTATATTACATATTATATATTGTCATATAATATATGATGTGTTACATATAATATATTGTAATATATTATATATTATTATATTATATACCTATTATTATACTTCCATGTGTACAGAACCTAATAAGGAGCCTATAGTGTAATTCTTCTGCCCGAGTTTGTTGTTACTATTATGAATCTTTCCGGTTACTTTAACATGTATTCCGGTCCTACAGTAACACTGTAGCATTCACAGCATGGTTCAGAACTGATACTTTTCTGACTATGAAATAAGAAATAATATTCCCTCAGATAGATATTTTTAAAAGAATTGTCATTGAGGGGAAAGAGAAATATTCTGGCAATACAAGTTTCTCTAAATATGGAAAATGGGCTGTTTACGAAGAACCGAGTTTGGTTTTGTTGTTGTTGTTGTTGTTGTTGATTTTCATTGTTGTTTGTAAATTGGTGTGCATATTCTGAAAGAAACTCTGAAGATTTCAAAATCACAGTTGACTGATTTCAACCCCAAATGGTCAAAATATATAAATATACACAAAGTTACAGTGGGAAACCGCATGTCCTCTTTTAAAACTGACTTCTAATCCATTCAGATCCGATTGTTGTACACATTGGCTGACACTGGGGGATTGAGCCTGGAAGTCTGAGGTGAGCCTGGGCAGCAAGGCGAGACCTGTCTCAAGACAAAACAAAAGCAAATGTAGATTGTTAAGAATTTAGTTATCTCGGGGAATATTGCCTACCATGTTTATTTCTAGTCATGGTTTTCTACTCTTTTCTGACATCTTGAATATCCTCTTTTATCTTTACATTTGGTCAGGAGAGTTCTACCTTATTCACAGTGATAAGGCCCAAATGAGTGTTTTAATACAATACTGGAAATATAAAATAATGCAACCATTCAACTGGCTAGTAAAAATTGTAATTCAGAGGCTGGAGAGATAGCTCGCTGGGTGTGGATGAAGCATAAAATATGATCTGGATGCCCAACCCTTATGTAAAGGGGCTAGGTACAGAGGCAAGAGTCTCTAACTCCAGCGAGGAGGAGCCATGGACAAGTGGGTCCCTGAAGCTCATTGGCCGGCCAACCTAGATGAATTGAGGAGAACCAGGTTCTGATGGAGATCTTGTCTCAATATAAATAAGATGGGAGGCTGGGGTGGTTTAGTGGGTAAGAATACTGGCTGAGGCCGAGTGGTGGTGGTTCATGCCTTTAATCCCGGCACTCGGGAAGCAGAAACAGGTGGATCTCTGTGATTTCGAGGCCAGCCTGGTCTACAGAGTGAGATCCAGCAGGCACCAAAACTACACAGGGAAACTCTGTCTCAAAAAACAAACAAACAAACAAACAAATAAATAAATAAATAAATAAAAGAACACTGGCTGAGCAAACATGAGACCTGAGTTTGGATCCCAATATCTTACATACAAAGCAGTGTGAGTGTGCATTGCTGTAACACCAACACGTGGAGAGGAGAGAGAAAGGATTTCTAGGCTAGGCCTTAGTAGTCACCAGCCTAGATCTAAGTTCAGTGAAAGTTTCTGTCCCAAAGGATAAGGCCAAGGGTGTGAGCAAAACCTCCACATATTTCTCCAGCCACCAGACACACATGTACATGTACCACACAGAGAGAAACATACAGAAATGAAAAGGTGGAGAGTGATTCAGGAAGACACCTGATATGGACCTCTAGCTCCATATGTGTGCATGTGTGTGTGTGTGTGCACACATAGGTAATAAATGTAATTCAGGGCATGCCTAGAAGTATGCCAGCTGTAACCATTTCCTTATTTCCATGAAGAAGGGAATGAAGGTTCAATAGAGTGGCGATTTCTCTATACAAAAACTACATCAGCATCATTTGAGCCTGATGCCACATGCTTGTAATCTTAGCATGAAGGAGAT
>CABHPP010142940.1:0-42478 GCA_902168425.1 Peromyscus attwateri | reverse complement strand
CCCCCCCCCCCCCAAAAAAAGAAAAGAAAGTAGGTTAGGTTATGTTAGGAAAATTGCAAGAAATAGAAAAAAGGAATGGTGTCATCAGAGATACTCCATATACTTAGCTTGGGAAAAAAACTTTCTCATCTGTAAATTTCTTCAGGCTCTACTGTTAATCACCTAGGCTAGTATTTCCCAGCATTATTTTGAGATGTGTGTGTGTGTGTCGGGGGTCTCAATACATGGCCCAGGCTAGTTGGCCTCCAATAGGGCCCTGTTGCTCCAGTCTTCTGATTGCTGGATTGCAGGTATGCACCATCACACCTAGCCTGTTTGCCTCTTCTAGACAGTGTCTTACAGACGATCCATGTCCAGAAGTACCCTTAGAGCTCCTGGATGAGCTTGGCATCTTTAAAAGGTTCCCAGTCGCCTGATACACAACAGCTAGATAGAGAATATCTATAGAAATGAATAGTTCAGGGATGTGTAGAATGCTGGTGGAGAAAGTCAATCTGTGATTACCAACCAGCTAGGGAGAGACTGAGAAAATGCTGTTAGACCCATAACTTCTCTTAAAATCAACTCTAACTCATTAGCAAAGTATTTTTAGAATTGGAAGGAAACATAGAAAGGACTTGCTTAGTGATGGGCCAGGGCCTAGTACATGCTAACGCAGTAGTTCTCAACCTTCCTAATGCTGCGACCCTTTAATGCAGTCCCTCATGTTGTGGTGACCCCCAACCATAACATTATTTCCGTTGCTACGTCATAAGTGTAATTTTGCTACTGTTATGAATTGCAATGTAAATATCTGATATGAAGGATATCTGACATGAGACCTCTGTGAAAGGGCCGTTGGACCCTAGGGGTCATAACCCAAAGGTTGAGAACCACTGTGCTAAGCAACTGCCTTAGCACTGAGCTATAACTCCCAAATGTAAGTAACTGTTGCCACTTTGGGGGTTTGGTCCTGGGTTTCGGCACTAAAATGTGAGTTTTGCAACTCTGGGGGAAAGGTATCCTGACTACTTGGGCAGCCAGGTGACACCTCAAGCTGCTAGGACAGCTCAGCCCTGGAAGGGAAGGTATGCTGACTGCTGTAGAGAATCAGGCCTGGAGCTGCTAGGACAGCTCAGCAGGGAAGGGTATCCTGGTGTGGTGGGAATGATCTGCTCGCAGGATACAGCAATCCTGCTTCTCTCCTAGAGAGCCCCTACAGCTGAGTTTTGCTCAGCCCCCACTTAAGGGGGCTTCCTAGCAAAGCTGTGCTTCTTCTCTGGCCTAAGATATGGCTTCTTTTTGCTTCACTTTGCAAAAGGGGAAAACCCTGCAGAAATGTAGCAATCTCCTCCAGAAAAGTGTTAGTTTTTCAGCTCCCCCTTGCTCAGTCCCCTGAGGGACTCCTCAGCAAGGTTCTTCTGTTCAGTTCCCCCTTCCTCAGTCTACTATGGAACATCTTAGCAATCTTCTTCTCTGCACTGGCAAATGAGGATCTTCACACCCGAAACTCTTTTGAGAAAGAGATTTATTTGGAAAGGAGGAGTCCAGGAGAGTGGCTGTCTCTACCATGGTGGAAAGAACAGCCCACAACTGACCAGGCATGGGGATTTGGTGTACTCCACTATGCACCATTCACACTCACTATCATACTTTAGCAATTCTCTTACTAAAAAAATATGGTGACTAACCATCTTTTCCAATAGAATACCCAGATTCCTTCTAGGGCACATGGCTAGAAATACCTGTTTGCTCTACCCTCACACTAGCACAGTTAACAAGAGGCTACTAGCACTGACTGCCATGCAGGTATTTTCAAACATGTACACTGACTGTATCTTTAGGAATAGGAACCAAGGGCATTTTGTGGTTAGTATGCTTCATGTAAATAATAGCATTTGAATAAATCTAATGTACGAGACCATTTTAAAAGCAGTTTTCTTCCAAGTGCATCCTTAAATCCATCTGGGGAGTGAAGAAAGAATGTAGCTAAAGATTACTTTAGCAATAGGGTAGTGACAACTTATTTAACTTTTCTATGTTGTTTTGGCCACATTAACCTTGAGATGCCTGTAGATTCACAAGTGGAGTTGGTACACAGGTCACCCAGGGAGTTCAGGGGAATGAGCACTCCTATCATCATGGTCACTGGAGGGTGGTGAGGAGGACAGTCAAGAGAAGCTCACAATGGAGCTTGCATTAAAATACAGTCATGGAGGGGTAACAAATAATCCATTTTCATCTTTCATGATTGTAGGAATGCTGCAGAAGGCCTAAAATAAGTCATGAGCCAGAAATACAAGCTTGAGAGAGGAATCGCCAGTTGCAGACACAAAGCCTCAGGGAGTAAGTACCCCAAAGCAGACAGCAACAGGAAATCCTGCTACTGGAGCTACTCAGTTCCCAGAATGGCTGTTTTCCTTCAGGTGAGTCCATCGTCTGCAAGGTGATGTATGTATAGTTGAAATATTCCTTCTGGCCCTCTTCCTTTTCCCCTCGGTGACCCATTAAGCATATCTAAGTTGTAGCTGTCCCACGGCTCCTAGATAGTCTGTCCACGGCTTCTTTTTAGCCCTCCACCCCACCCACCCCACCCCCTGCTTTTCAGTTTTGGAAGTTCCTATCAACTTGTCCTCAGCTGCATCCCATCTCAGGCATCTGTCATTGTCACGGTGCTTCCGACTTCTAGCGGTTCTTGACTTCTTTCCTAGAATTCTTCTGATACATCTGTCCACATATGCTCTCCACTCTTTCAGCCGGAAGCTGCAGCCTCTTAATCAGTTGTTTTCAATCCCCAGTCTGCTAACTCCAACTTGCCATATCAGGCTCTGGCTCTCAGACATGTCAATGTTCTTCCAATTATGTTTTTGCCTGTTAGCATGCCTCAAGATGTTTTTGGATGGTAAATGTGATGTTCCGGTCAAGAGAATCACAGTAAGCAGGCCTTTACTGTGTAAAGCAGTGGGCTGTGGTAAGGGCAGGGGTGACAGAGCAGGGGTTAAGAGTGCTCCCTATCTTGTGTCTCAGTCACTGAGGCTGTGTCCTCAGTGCTGGACTGGATTCTACAGTGTTCTTCCCCCACATCTGGTCAGGCTCTCTGAGAACAGGCCTTGAAGAAAAGAATAAAATCCTCTGACATATTTTAAAATGGTTTCCTTTCCTCTTCCTGTAACAAACACAGCAGATTTCTTCTTTTATATTCAAAATGAAGGTGTGGGAGAACTTTACAAAGTAAAACTCACGTAAGAGTGGGGTTGCCCCTGAGGGGGTCCCCTGGGATTCTTAACCCTCTGGACTCCGCCACACTGTGCCTCCAGCAATTTGTTAACCAGAGTTCAAGTTCTCTAGCCCACACTGGTTCCCACGGAAGTTCTGCTCCAGTGACTTGTGACTGTCTGAATTTGCCTCTTCTCTATCTTTCTAGTTCAGGGAGCAGTCGCCTGTCTTTCCTGATGGAGCGTAAAGGGGCTGTTGGTTTCTCAATTTGTTCAGAGATCTGCTGGCCGGAGGAGCGGGATGTTGCAGTTCCCTACACGGTGGACTGGAAACTATGGCTGCGCTGCATCTCCATCTCTCTTTGTTATGGACCACCTTGATCCAACAAGACCCACGCCCAACACACACAGGGCCATCCTCTTTTCTGCTTTTTGAAAAGCTACCCCCTTCCTAGCTAGAGACTTTTCTTCCCTCTCTCAGCAAGTCTTATATGAATCACTAAAGGAACAGACCAACCTGAGATGGCATTAACACGATGGAGTTTCCAGACAGTTCCAATCATTAGACCATCACCAAGTATTTTCTGCCACACTATTAACAACCCTGAGCGCATTAGAATACAGTTTTTATTGGCAACAATGACCATACCTGCTGTCTCTCTCGGGGATTTCCTTAATAGCAATCCTGACCTGGTTGCTCAGGTCCCGACCTGCATAGACTATCCCGTAAGTGCCTTTTCCCAACACGACTCTGTCGCCGTTCTCATCATATTCGTAGTCATACTGTAAAAGGTGATGGGGGGGGGGCGACAGAAGAGTGAGACATTAGTTGAAAGTGACATTTAAAACACCATTTAAAAAATTTGTTAGTTTCAGACAGGGTCTTGTTATATAGCCCAAGTTGACCTTGAATTTACCATCCTCCTGCCCCTCCTTCCCAAGGGCTGGGATTTCAGGTGCTATCAGAAAACACCAAGTCTTTTCACAAACACTTTCCTTATTTTTAAACAGTGGCTTTACAAGTGAAATGATAAGGTGGACCTTCTTAGGGGAACAAGAGTAAATCATATGATACAGATGTCATGAATACAGAAGGAAGAGCCATTAGCGGGGAGGAAGAGACTATTAAGTAGGAAGAGGAAGGTTGGGGTTATCCATAAACAAACTGTAATGACCTAATGATGAGAACATCCCAATCAAACCCATTATTTTATATGCTAATTAAAAAATTAATGGAGCCGGGCGGTGGTGACGCACGCCTTTAATCCCAGCACTCGGGAGGCAGAGGCAGGCGGATCTCTGTGAGTTTGAGGCCAGCCTGGGCTACCAAGTGAGTTCCAGGAAAGGCGCAAAGCTACACAGAGAAACCCTGTCTCGAAAAACCAAAAAAAAGAAAGAAAAAAAAATTAATGGATAAAAATAGGAAAAACTCCAAAAAATATTTTTTTCAATTAACAACTCCTTTAAGAATAAAAAATAGACACTGTCAACACAAGGCAGGTAGCGTGTCCTTGTTTGATAGTGCGTATGACAAACACCATGTAGATTCACAGTTGAGGGTGGGACAGCACTTCTCTAGGAGCCCACGCATAATCCTTCCCCCACGGGGTCCCGATTTTCACCCTCGGCCTGGAAATCTGTCAGTTTCCACCACCTTAGCTAATCCTGCCCTGTTTCTCAGCTAGGGTGCTGCTGAGGCCAGTCATATACTGCCAGGACAACAAAACCACTGAAAGGCTCGAGCAGGAGGAACGCCGAGGTCTTAGCAGTTGCGGATGGAAAAGTAAGGATTCTTTTCATTTCAGCGTCAGTCTCCCAAGGTGAGGTGTTTCTGTTTGTTTGGTGGGTCAAAAGGAGACAAAAGAAGAGAGAGGCACTCCCAAGGAAGGAAGTGGGCTATGGACCCGGGGCAGAAGCAAGACTCGGAATCCCCCAAAAGATTCTAAAAATGAAAAATAGAGGAAACTTTTGATCTTTCATGTAAAAAGAAAACAGGTACCTCACGAGCCCCCAAGGGTCATGCGGATTGGTCAAATCTAGAGACTGGATCAAAGCTAATGGGGACAGAGAACATTTCAGAGAGGCCACCTCAGACCTGGAGGTGGCCCATCATAAGGCGCAGCATGCAGAAAGGCAAGACTCAAGCCTTAGACAGAAACTGCAGCATTTTAAGATCTGCCAATGATCAAGCTGTGTCACCAGAGGAACCCAGTAATGGGGTACAGACAGGAGGGAGAGCCCAAGAACAAGGCCCCTCGCTGTCCACAACTGCCTGGAGTACAGATCTGCAAAAGATTTGCCTTATGGAATGATTCTGCTGTCTGCTTCAACAAAGAAAATGATTTCTTACATCTAAAAGCTAGAAAAACATTTAAATTAAATTAATTTATTTATTTTATATCCCGACCGAAGTTTCCCCTCCCTCCTCTCCTCCTATTCCCTCCCCCACTCCCCTCTGCAACCCCCCCCAATCCACTCCCCCTTTGTTTCTGTTCAGCAAGGGGTAGGCATGGGTATCAACAAAGCATGGCGTATCAAGTTGCAGTTAAGACTAAGCATCTCCCCTTGTATTAAGCTACAGATGATTTTTGTTTGAGACAGGGTCTTGCTATGTAGCTCATGTTAGCCTTGGGCTCATAATTCCCCTGTCTCTACTTCTTGACTATTGGGATAGATTACAGGCATGTACTACCATACCTGGCAAATTCTAGCAAACAAATTTGAAGTAGAAACTCTAATGGCTCAGAAACCAAAAAATATTACATAAAAATATGAATTGAGAAATTTAAAAATAAGAAAGGATAAAACAGACTAGAGAGATTTGTAACAACTAAATGCAACTTCTAGAAACTGGGCCCTAAAGAGGAGATAAAGATAAATTCACACTCAGATATGAGACAGGAAAATGATAAACTACTAAATAAAACACCAACGACAGAAAAGGTTATATATAAAAAAAAGCATGGGGCCAGCAAGGTGATTCAGTGAACACGGGTATTTAATGGTACAAGCCCAAATGACCTGAGTTCAGCCCAAGTGGTGGAAGGTGAGAAAAGTGACTCTTAAGTTGTTCTCTGCTCTTCATTCATGTGCAAATGCATGCATTCTTGGGCATACACACTGTGCTGGCTAGTTTCATGTCAACTTGACATAAGCTCATGCCATTGAGAGGACGGAGCCTCAGTTGAGAAAATGCCTCCATAAGATCAGGCTGTACACAAGTCTGCAGGGCATTTTCTAAATCAGTGATCGATGGGGGAGGGCCCAGCCTATTGTGCATGGTGCCATCCCTGGGCTGGTGGTCCTGGGTTCTATAAGAAAGTAGGCTGAACAAGCCATGGGGAACAAGCCAGTAAGCAGCACTCCTCTATGGTCTCTGCATCAGCTCCTGCCTCCAGATTCCAGCCCTGCTTGAATTCCTGTCCTGACTTCCTTCAGTAATGGACTATAATGTGGAAGTGTAAGCCAAATAAACCCTTCCCTCATCAACTTGCTTTTGGTCATGGTGTTTCATCACAGCAATACCAACTCTAACCACAACATATACATGCTAAGTAAATATTAAAAAGAAACAGGATGGCACACTTCTCCAATTCTAAGCTTGGGAGGTAGATCAGAAGTTCAAGATCATTCTCAGAAACAAGGGGTTCAAAGGCCATCCTGAGCTACAAGAGATCCTGTCCTAAATAAATGAATGAATGAATGAATGAATGAATGAATGAATGAATAGGACAAGTGATCAACACAGGATGGTAATCAGACTCTGGGGACCCAACAGGCCATGTTGGCATCAGCTCTAGGTTGCTTTCAACAGGTTTGAAAGCTCTAGTTGAAGGCAGTTGGGTCATATCTCTCAGACAATCACTCTGAATGGGAGTGGGCAGAGCTCCATCATGGACTCTTCTCTCTTAGGACACGGGCCAAATTTCTGGAAAGGTGTCTGTTCTCTTGATGGCAATGTTGAGCATCCACTGTGAGGTACCAGAGCTCCATGAGAGAGCCTTCCTATGCTGGGAATGCATGCCCAATGTAGAGATGAAGGATAGCCTTTCTAAAGATGATCAAGGAAGTCTGCCTAAGAGAGCAGGAATGAGGGTGGGGGTGGGACATGTGACCAGCAGCAGGGGGCATCTAGCAATCTGCCCAGACCTGGAACATGACGCAGGGATCTGGTAAAGTTGTAGTCAGACTAGCTCAACAATACCACCGAAGGAGTTCAAGTCCCACACCCAATTCCTGTGGTCTAGAATCTGGCAATGCTGTGCTGTGCTGTGCTGTGCTGGCTGGGATCCCACCAACAAAGACCACTAACAAAGATGTTCAACTTCGCCATTGTCCCTCTCAAAGAAACAAATCTACATACTAGACTGAGAACCATCAAAACTTCGTATTATTTTAAGGCTTCAAAACTTAAACAAACAAAAAAAGACATTGAAATCACCTTCCTCACCTAGAAGAAGCCTGTATGATCACATCAGTTTACACATGACCAGAAGTCTCTTTTTTTTTTTTTTTTTTTTTGGCTTTTCGAGACAGGGTTTCTCTGTGTAGCTTTGCGCCTTTCCTGGAACTCGCTTGGGAGACCAGGCTGGCCTCGAACTCACAGAGATCCACCTGCCTCTGCCTCCCGAGTGCTGGGATTAAAGGCGTGCACCACCACCGCCCGGCCCTAGAAGTCTCTTTTTAATGAAAATGTCAGAGTTGTAGTTTAAAGTTGTACCTTCAGCACCAAGAGTTTGTGTTCTTCCCACTACCCATGTGTGGTGGTTTGAGTGAGAATGGCTCGCACAGGATCATGTATTTGTATGCTTAATCCTCAGCTGATGAACTGTTTTGGAAGGGTTAGGAAGTATGGCCTTCCTGGAAGAGGCATGGCCTTGTTAGAGGAGGTGTGTCACTGAGAGTAGACTTTAAGGTTTCAGAAGCCCACACCAGGCTCAGTCTCTCTCTCTCTCTCTCTCTCTCTCTCTCTCTCTCTCTCTCTCTCTGCCTGCTGCTTGCAGATCAGGATGTAAATCTCTTAGCTACTGCTCTAGCACCATGCCTCTCTGCTTCCCACCATGATGGTCACAGAGTACCCTTCTAAAACTGTAGGCAAGCCCCTGATTAAATGATTTCTTTTATAAGATTTGCATTTGCTATAGTGTCTCTTCACAGCAATAGAACAACAGTAACTAAGACACCATGCTGTGGGAACCCTATTACATAGAACTTAAAAAGGAGTATTGATTTTGTTTTCAACACTAGCATCATAACGACGTTCCAGTGTGTTGTCTGTTCCCACTTAACATCCCCTCACTTTTTCAAACACATGTCTGGTGACCTCAACCTTTCAGACTCCAATCTTTTTTCTTCCCTTACTCCCTACATCAAAGCCATTGACAAGTACTATGAAGTTTCCTCTGTGCAGACTCACAGTGCCAGGGTACATCTTTGTCCTGATGCTAGTGCCTCAGGGCAAGCCTAATTTTAAAGTCCCCATGAATCCCTGTCCCCCACACCCTTGTTGCTTTCTTCTCTAATAAGTTTTCCCTAGGAAGATGACCCTGCACTTTGAACTGTCCCAAGTACCAAAGTGACCTTCCATGTTAGGATTGCCAGTTCTGCTTTCTTGGCTCCTGGTTGTTTTCAGGGTTAGATGCAAACTCCTTGGCACAGCATGAGTGTCCTTCAGGCCACTTACTACCTATTTCCTGCCTTTTTTCCTCAGTCTCCTCCAGTGAGGACGACTCCAGAAGTGGCTTTTCCCACCTACAAAATTCTCCCTCGTGCTGTGGGCCCAAGATCCTCAACCGTTCATTGACTTCTCAAGATGGCCTGGTGTGCTTACACAGCTTCCTGCTCTCCCCTTTGCTCATTGTTGTCACCGTTTTGTTAGGGACTGAACCCAAGGTGGGGTGCATGCCAGGCAAGCGCTCTACCAAGGAGCCCTTGGAGCCCTCTGCTCACCCCCCATTGGCCCTGTCTCCCCAACTGTTTGCATCCGCATGGCTCATCTTAGAGTCACTTAGCCAGCGGTGGGCGCTCAGTAACTAGCTGCTTGGTAATTAAGTTGGGCTATAGTAAGAACTTTGAAAAGCAGGTGGCAAATTATTTGGATTCAGTATCAGGTTGGGAGGTAGAAACGAGAGGGTCAGAAGTTCAAGAGCAGCCTTGACTATAATCTGAGACCAGCTTGGGCTGTGAGACCTTATCAGGGATGGGGGGAAGGTTCAATATTAGTTTAGTTTTGGTTGCAAGTGTATTTGCTATAGGGATACTGATTTAGCCTAGAGAAGAATGTATATGTTGATGGTACTAGTCGACTTTGAGTTTCTCTCAGGAACCTAAGTATACAAAGACTATTTTTGTTAAAGTATGTCCTACTGAAAAATAAAAAAAAAGCCATCATAAATAAAAATCACATCTTGTAATAAAAACAGTATGATTAAAATAAACCACCTCAATGGCACTTGCTGTTTTGATGCTTTATTACTTATTATTCTATTCGTACAAAATAAAGACATAAATCAAAAAGGCAATTCTGAAAGGGCGCTGAGATGGGAAGCTGGCTGTTGTGTAAGGACAGGGAATTATCTATGTGATGGACAGAAAAAGTGAGCACAGAATGGGGGCCGGGTACCCATTAGGGCAAGGAGGTGTCAGGTGATTGATGGCAACGTTGAGCATCCACTGTAAGTGCTCAGAGCTATATTAGACAATACTCCCAAGTAGGTGCTTAATCTAGGGATGAAGGATGTCCTGTCCAGGGAAATCTGCCTGAGAGAAGGGATGTGAGACTGGAGGACCTGAAGCAAACATCAGGGATAATCTAAGCATCTTGTTAAATGACAAATATGGAGAGAAAAAAGTGGGTGGGGGAAAGCAGGAGAGTCTTTTAAAGGCAGGATTACATTGCTTGTAAATTTTGTATTCTATTTCTATGGCAATAGGTTAGCAAGTCAGGTTGTTGCTAAGGGAGACAGCAGCTGCGTTTCAAAGCAACGGTGGGAATCCACGTAGAATCATTCTTTTTTGTTGACTGTCCAGAACAATCTAAACTGGGATGGGAAGAGAGCTGGCATGGAGGATGTGAGTGACAACAGATCAGTGATTCCCCCAGGCCTTGCACAAGCATGGGATCTACAGGGAATGGACCACCTTTTAAAGTCCACGAACTTTCCTCTGGAACTTCATCACATCATGTAAGCAGTCACCTCATGGATCTTAGAAGCTTTTTTATTCGTATCAGGGATACTGTCTCCTTAATAACCATGAAACTACATGAATAACCATCAGCAGCATCAACAGAATGTCAAATACAGTAGGTACCAACATCTTGTAGAACAGATCTTGCCTCTCTCAGCTCCTCACTCAATTACAACCAGGTAAGGTACAAAACTCAGGGCCTCCCCCATGTCAGGCAAGTGCTCTACCCACGAGCTACCCTCTCAACCCAAGAAGCTATTTTTGAAGAAACTTCCTTATCTCCCTGTGTAAAACTGCACCCCTTACACCTTGTAACTCCCCAAGTCCTCTGCTTCCTTTGCCCCTTAACACTGAGCGCTACCATCCTGTACATTATATTCATTTATGGTGTTGTCTCTTTCTCCCTGAAACACTGGCTTAAAGACAGCGGGGATCTATTTCTGTTGCAGTCTCCGCTGAATCCCTGGAATCAACTGAATAGTAGGGAACCGAAATTTTCTGACTGGATTAATGGGATCCCGTTGGTCCTGACAATGTAGATGAAGATGATTTTGGACTGAAAATATTGAAGCAAAGAGCAGCTATGGGACTGGGCGGGGGGCGGGTAGGGTGGGATGAGGTTTTGTTGACATGGCAAACTCCCTTTACAAACAGCTGTTACAGTTTCCCGCCAACGGGAGATAAAGCATCCCATGTACACGGGAAACTGCATGAACAAACTGTCCAGACGTTCAGTGCGTTCCATCTCTGTTTCACTACGTCACTGTGCTCTTTCTCTTGAAGTCCTGGCCCTCCTTCTAACGAAGATGGACGTCAACAACTAACTCTAGCTGTCTAGAAAGTCACTTCTGGGTATGTGACATCTCTTCCATTGATTACCACTAAAGCTTGTGTCTTCTCCTGGTACCTTGCCTTTCGTCAGCTGATGTGCAGGCCCCCAGGTACAGAACCCAAATTGGTAGAGGAAAACGATCAACAGAATGAATAAATAGCAAGCTGATGTTGATCTTACACCACATCTCAACAACACTTTAAGGGATAGTTTCTTTCAGACACCTAACTATACATTCACATTTAGATAGGTACAAAAAGAGAAATGGGATCGTAAAGGAAACAAACCAGTTTGTCACGTGATCATTCGAAATCAATTTAAAGTCTCTGTTGACAAGTGTTTGTGAGGTAAGTCAACAGAAAGAGGAATGGTAAGTTCTTTCATCACCGTGCAGGTGTCTGAGGCAAAGGAAAGCGTTCTTTTATGGAGCTTGTCCCTGCTCCACCCACAAGTGGCCAACTTTTCTTCATGTTCACTGGGAACGATGGAGAGACAAGTTCACAGAGCATGCTATTCTGACGCCTAGGGCCTGTGCCAGTTGATGGGTAAAAGAGAGGTTCAAAGATGTGTACGCGCGCGTGTGTGTGTGTGTGTGTGTGTGTGTGTGTGTGTGTATGTATGTGTGTGTGTATGTATGTGTGTGTGTGTGTGTGTGTGTGTGTGTGTGTGAAAGAGAGAGAGAGAGAGAGAGAGAGAGAGAGAGAAGGAGAGGGTCTTATGTTCGCTCTTAACACAGTCCAGGACACACTGCTGAATGATACATAATACCGTGGGCAAAGTCAGGGCAGAAAAGCCTGTAAAAATGCAATGGAAACAGAGCCAAGTGAGATATGGGAGAGTTTAAAAATAACTTAAAAAGAAACACGCCAGAAAGATATGGTTTCCAATGAGACAGCTGTAACCCTCGTCAAGTCCAGCCACTGGGAAGCTTATGGCGCTGCTAGGCCACAGGGTGGTCAGAGAAGCTAGGTAAGAGAGAGTTAGGGGCATCGCGTGACACAGAGACCTCCTTGTTGGGTTTGAACTTGAAACTATCCCCATGGGCTCATCTGTTTGAATACTTGGTCCCTGGCTCGTGGGATTGCTCTTGCAGGATTGTGGAACCTTTAGTAACTTTGCTGGAGGAAGTAAGTCAGTGCAGCAGAACTTGAGGTTTGATCGCTGATCGCCACTTCCTGTGGTAGTCCATCACCACTTCCTGTCTACTCTCTGCCCCTTGCTCCCACTGCCAGGTCTTCCTCGTCAGAATGGGCTGCATCCCCTAGAAATGTATGCCCCCCCCCAAAAAAAAACCCAACTGCACACCCCGATGGACCCCATCCCCTAGAACTCCTTCCCTTAAGTTGCTTCTTGTTGGGTGTCTGAGCACAGCAACAAGAAAAACACAATGCATGCACTCCTTCTGCAAAGGACAGCAAAAAAGTGTTTCACTTGGAGAGCCTAAAGATTCAGTCTGAACCGGAAGTCTCTGATGACGAGAAGCGGGAAGGCAAAGAGGGAAGGGTAAGCGGCTGGGGCAGGGCTGCTCTTGGGTATCTGGACCAGATTATGGGGCAGGCGCTGTCACTCTGCAGGATGTGTTAGAAGGCAAGAAGTACAACACAGGGATTGTAGGCAGTAAGTACTAGAACCTTAATGGCCAGCTCTACTCAACCGCTTAAAGACTTCACTGTAAACCAACACATTAAATTACTAAGGTTACAGGCTCAGAACCCTTCCATAAAAAACACAGCCTTGAGTCAAAATGCACAGCCCTGAATCAAAAGGAAATATCATTGTGTAAAGATAGAAAGGTCCTCTGAGACATGGCATCATGCTATCTTTCAAAGAGTTGTACAGTTCGTACGAATCTGGACAATTATTTCAAAACTTAAAGCTGAGAAAAGACAGTCAAGATCTTCTTGTTCAATGCTAAGGGATGGGATTATCTTAGACAAGCAGGGGTATAAAATAAGGCTGATTACTGGCAAAAATTAGAACCAGAACTCAGGGCTCTTGTCTCCAGTTCAGCGATCTCATGGGACTAGATTCGACTCTCTGAACAGGAGAGGTCTGGTCCCTAGCCAAAGGAGGCTATACCCATACCACCATTTGTTACTGAAATCAAGCAGGGCAGTGGTGGTGCACGCCTTTAATCCCAGCACTCGGGAGGCAGAGGCAGGTGTAGCTCTGTGAGTACGAGGCCAGTCTGGTCTACAGAGCGAGTTCTAGGAAAGGCGCAGAGCTACACAGAGAAACCCTGTCTCAAAAAACCAAAAACCAAAAAACAAAAAAACTATGAAGGAGCATCTCCTGGTCAGCCATCTTCTCTAACATTTTCAATTTGTTGGGCTGAGGCACCCAAAGGCTTTATGAATGATTGAATTCCAGTTGAAGTAAAGACAAAATAATTGTTGTGCATACAAATCTCAACCATTGTTTAAAGAATCTCTAATAAAATTCTTCTTATACAGGATAGAGGTTGAGAAGAAAAAGAATTATTGTTTTTTCATACACGGGCTGAAGTTTGAAGTCTGAAGCTTCAAGTCTGTGGTCAGGAAGTGAAGGAATTCATTTTAACAAAGCAGTGTAGTGGGTAGCCATTCCAGCTTTAATCTGGAAGTCCCAACTCCCACTGAGGCTTCGGCAACTGTCACGCCTACAAGGCGGGGCCAAGGGAGGACCCTGGAGACCCGAGATCGGGATGGGCCAGCACTCTCTCTGTTCCTGGACCCTAGACGGTGGAGGTGGACCGAGCAGAGCTCCAGAGAATACCACTGGACTGCGATACACCTTCCCCAGACCCCACGACCTACCTATCCCTTCATTTGTAAGTTACCCACTAAATAAATCTTCCTTTTAACTACGTGGAGTGTCCTTAATAATTTCACCAATAAAGCAGCATGCTAATAAAACAATTTACATAGGAAATGTCAAAAATATTTAAGAAACATCGTCAAATATGTATATTGGAAGGTTATATACTATACAAAAATGTAAGTTAAGGCTGAATGATATGTAGCCATGGCTAAGAAAGGGCACTGAGCGGAAGAACCCAGGTGGCTCTCAGCATCCTTCAGCCCAGAAGAGGACTCTTAACCATTCACGAACGCTATGCTAATGGCACAACTGTGACGGAAAGAGGTACAATGGTAAACTGAGTCCAAACTTTCAAAATAAAAGATGCTTGAATTCTTGGGCAAGGCTGTAAAGCCCAATGAGAATATCCTAGAAATCATTCTCTGCCAGAGACTTTAAATTATTCCGACGAGACTCAAGGGGCAGACCTATAAGAGTGTTTTCTACCGCAAAAGCTTGGCATGCCCAGGCTTAGTGGAGAAGGGTGCACTGGGAGAGTTGTGATGAGTCAGAGCATCATCACACATGCATGCTAATTTTTGAGAGGTCAGCTGATTTAGCAGAACCCTCTAGATGTTCCTAGGAAGAAACATTAGAATCCTGCTCCTTATTTAATGGGTCATGGTGCTTTTGATAGGCTTGCCCAGTCAGGAAGGGCCTCTCCTAACACTCACCCCATATGCTAGTACCGAACAGAGTTCTTTGCAACGTGATCTACTTCTCTTTTACACAACAGAAGACTAAGGATCGACAAATTCATCACAAATCTAAGGTAATTAAACCTAGGCTATGTGGTAAATACAGTGACATTAGTTCCTACTCCCCAAACTGGTGGTTTAATCAATCACCAAGCAACCTTGTCTAACTATGGTAACCGTAGCCTGGCTACAATACATACAGATTTTTGTTGAAATATATTTAGTTCCTCAAAGGAACAAATGAAATAAAAGGTAGATGTTGCTAGTTTAAAAAAAAATAGAAAGAAAAGTCAGCAACGTGTGGCACTGCAAAAGATTTTATGAATTTTCCTGCCTAACCCCTTCAGAATTTTATTTTAGTGATCATTCTCATTATTTTTACTCTGACAGTTGCTTTGCATCAAGAGATAGCAAATCTAACACAAATAAAACAGATGCTAAGGGTCAAAAGAACACTAAAATAGGACTTGAGAGATCTAGTTCCACTACAATCCTTTGATCCAAAAATCTAAAAGTACCAAATGCAAAAGACACACAAATAAGTATCATTAGCTACTACTTCTATGACCAGCAGGCTAAAACATTGAGAAATTATTTTTTTTCAAGATCAGACCTATCATCTTTGTATAGCTTCAAGAGGCATAGGGCTTCTTTATCAATATAAAATTTATACAACCATTAGATAATCATAGAATCTACCTACAGATAGCATTAATGGTTAGTTAGCAAATTAAAATTTTCTTTCAACTGTTACTAACAGTTTATTTTTTTAAGTTCAGTGAATGGGATGAAATTATCAAAATGATCTAAAAAGTATATATACTGATCATAGGTTTTAGTTTATAGGTTTGTCTTGTTATTTTTTTTTCATTTTTTTTCAATTTCAATGTTAATGTTAGTTAACATGTAAATTTCAAGATGGTGGCAGTGCCACACACCTGTAATCCCAGCATTTAGGAGGTAGAGGCAAGAGGATCTGGAATTCAAGGCAGCCTTGGCTACACAGTGAGTTCAAGGTCAAACACGTATAAAAAGTGATAAGAGATTTCATCATCTGGAATCTTTAGTGAGTGTTTTTGTTGGATTTGAACAGAGCCAAGAGGAGACTAGTTAAAAAGAAGTAAGGGTTCTGTGGTCCATGCTTTGAGGTCAGTTAACTTCTTCATAGCCAAGGCATAGTTAGTCACTATTAGGAGAGTAAAATATGACAGCTCAATTCCTGTGAGGAGGAAGTGACCAGTGTTTGCTTTTCAGCTATTTTAAAAGCTTTATTACGATTATTTTTATTTATGTGTAAGTGAGCATTTTTGTATGAGTGAATGTCATATGTGTGCCAGTGTCTGCAGGGGCCAAAGGGTGGCTTGGGATCCCTGGGAGCTGGTGTTACAGGCAGTTGTGAGATGCTGGACATGGGTGCTGGGAACTGAACACAGGTCCTCTGGAAGAGCAAGATGCCTCGAATCGCTAAGCCATCTCTCCAGCCCCTCTTATTAAAGGAAAATTTAGACTCCGATCAGGTGTCTCCATGCTTCACATCATCACTCAGTGATGAACCTCATCTCTCATCCCTTCCCATCCCTCATCCCTCATCCTTCCCCATCCTTCATCTCTCATCCATCCCCATCCCTCTTGAAGTCAGCTTTCAATTGCTCATTTGTAAAATGCATGTTTACTCCAGTCATTACCTCCAGGGAGTCACCTTCACAGTCTCCTTCCTCCGTGCCTCTGCCCTTCTCTTCGGTGATGGTATTCACCATTTCAAAAAACCTACAACGAGAGTTGGTATTCATCGTACACATAATGTTAAATGCACATGCTTCTTCACTTCGCTCAGGAAACCCATCATAAGTTGACAATATCTTAGGTGGAAAAATCATTTGGGGCACTAAACCCATCAAACATCCTGCCTCAGCCCGGCCTGTCTCCAGTGTGCTCAGAACTTATATATCAGTCAATGGAATAGGGTAGTCGTGGAACACAAGCCTTGTTTATAAAGAAGTACCGAACAGCCCATGAATCTTAGTGACTACAATACCTATATCTAACTGGCAGCCCAGCACAGATCAGTGTGTTGGTTGATCACCCTGCTGAGGAGCAAATGGAAGAAGCAACGGGAAGTGGAACTGCCCCACGGGGCTAGCCCCAGATGGGCTCTGGTGAGTGACTATCACAGTCTCAGTTCTCTAAAGTGGAAAGGCCTTCAGCCTAGCCATTGTAAGTAAATAGATCCCAAATTGACTTCAGAGCAGAAACCAAGAACCAAGAGGCTTTAGGCAAATTAACCATCAGGATCGGCCTGTGTGTTTTAGGGGGCTGTGGGGTGTAGAGGTAGGAGCGCAAAAAGAAATCTCAGATTGGTAGGATTTTTGTAGAATTTCTGACTGCAAACAGTAGTAAATGTAACATGGACCTAGAACACTGAGGCTAGACAAAGTCATAGAAATGTTGAGAATGTGGACTTGGCTATCAGATCAAGATTACAGGTTTCTATGTGACCTTAGGCAAGCTCTTCTACTCCTCCGGGTGCTCAATTGTAAAGCAGGGGATATGCCCATATCAAAGGCTGGGAAGATACTTTGAGCAATACTTGTAAAGACCACTGCATTTCTTAGCATTACTGTTGTTTTGTTGACGCTATTGTTGTTAAAACAAAACAAAACCAAAAATAGTTGTATCTGGGTAAGTTTGATCTCAGTTACTGTATCTTCTGCCTGAGCACTTCAGTATTATACATGCAGGTCCTATAAATACAGTCTGAGACACGGATGTGAACCAGGAAGACTGGCTTATCTCTGCTTTGGTGACAGAGCCATCTTTCTGTTTTTCCTCCTTTTGTTGTTGTTGTTTTTTGTTTGTTTGCTTGTTTTGTTTTCAAGACAGTTTCTCTGTGTAGCCCCGGCTGTCCTGGAACTTGCTCTATCAACCCGGTTGGCATCAAACTCAGAGATCCTCCTGCCTCTGCCACTCGAGTTCTGGGATTAAAGGTGTGCGCCACCACTGCCCAGTAAGCCATCTCTCTTTTGATGACATTTTTTTAAATGCTTGTTAAGTTTTATTTCTGAAGTCAGTTTCAGAGCCAAGCAATGGTAAGTGAGAAATAAATTTGTCCCCTACCCTCTAAGCAAAGTTGAGGCCAGTGGTTCACATATGAATTAAGGGACACACTGTATATGTGGGCTGCTGGCTTCATAGGCAGGACATGCTACATGCAAGGCTAAGCACATGGGCAGTGCTGTGAGATGTTGTGTATGTTAAATGTGTTGCTCTGATTGGTTAATAAATAAAACACTGATTGGCCAGTAGCCAGGCAGGAAGTATAGGCGGGACAAGGAGAGAGGAGAATTCTGGGAAGTGGAAGGCTGAGTCAGAGAGACGCCACTAGCTGCCGCCATGAAAAACGAGATGCAAGGTACCGGTAAGCCATGAGCCAAGTGGCAACTTATAGACTAATAGATATGGGTTAATTTAAGAAATAAGAACAGTTAGCAAGAAGCCTGCCACAGCCATACAGTTTGTAAGCAATATAAGTCTCTGTATGTTTGCTTGGTTGGGTCTGAGTGGCTGCGGGACTGGCGGGTGAGAGATTTGTCCTGACTATGGGCCAGGCAGGAAAACTCTAGCTATAGGGCAGAGCAGGCTATCATGTGATGACTTTACCTATTTCTGTACCTCATTTTATCTGTCCATCCACTCATGTATCCACCCACTCAACAAATATTCATTAAACATCTAGGGCCGAGAACTCTTCTGCCTAATGGGAACCAATGAACGAAGGTTATTTTGGAGTTTGCAGCCAGTTTACAGAGCTTACTTGTGACTAATTTCTTTTATTATTGAAAACAGTTTTTTCATACAATATATTTGATCATGTTTCCCCCCCCTCCCCCAATTCTTATCCTCCATTCCCATTGCACATTTCTTGGAGGTCAATGGCATGAAAAGGAAACAAGACAAAATCCCATGATTGATTGGAATAAGAGTAAACTCTGAGTAAGACTGAACATTAAAAACAGAAAAAAGTTAGAAACAAAAGTAAGGCCAATTAAGAGGGAAAAGAAAGCAGAAGAACTTTTTAAATGGCTTTACAGTTAAACATTAAGACCTGAGAGCCTGAGATGAAGAGACACAGCAGCCATTGGTGGAAAACTGTCCACCATAACCATCGTAACAGAATGTAACACAGTGGGACAGTGGTCCACTGTCTACATCAGGAGCATGGATTCGAACTCACCTGTGCCTGGGTCAAGTCCCCAGTTTTATCCTTATTGGTTATAAGATTTTAAGGTAGTTACCTCTCAAAAAGTTCTATTCTTCTTCATTTATAGAAGATGGTAATTATACCTATCTAATAGGAATTCACTAAAGATTAAAATTGATATCATGTCAGGGATGAGCATCAAGATAAAAGCAAATTACTGTTTACTGAATCTGCATCAGTCATTTATTATGGTGAGTATTTGAAAAAAGAACAACTCTCAATAAAATTTAAGTCTAGACTGGCTTTTGCCTACATTTTGGCTTCTAAGTGGCCATTTATTTCTCTTCTACCTTATTGCCCATCATTATATTCTAATATGAAATATTTAACTAAGTAAGGGAAATATATTGGGGAGAATATGTTCATACGTTTTTGGGTTATCTCTTCTACTGGTATAGACCAGATCCTCGGCTATGCCCACCAGAGAATCCAGTGTAATTAGTCTGGAGTGGGGCTCAGGTACTTATTTACTGCTTACCAGGTAGCTCTGCTAGGAGGTAGGGGTAAGGGTGTCCATTGCAGACAGCAGTGAGTTCATGCTAAATAATCTGTTCGTGGAAAAATCTGGCACTCATCTATAATAAGTAAGCATTTTAAAAATGAGGTGTGGTATTAAACAATTAACCAGTATGCCTTGGCTAATGTTTTATTTGTGTAAAATACACTGTGACTAAGCAAAGGCTTGATTTGTTAAATAGAAATCCTAAGTCCAACACCACACGCTTAGAAAGCAGTATTAAAAATAAAGCGGCTGCACACCCGCCTCACCACCAATTTTTCAGAGGCCACGTGTGCTGTTTTACTTAGTGAAGACGGCCCCTTCCACACAGAATGGCAAATAGGTACCTTTTACAGTGAAGCTCTGTGCAGAAGTAGATTTGGAAATCATCAGAATTGTGAAGCACGTAAAGGAAACAGCATCGTTCTTCAAACTTGGAGATACTGAAACAGACAAAACCCCACTTTATTCAGACCAACACCAGCACTTCCACAGATCTCTAATGAAAAATCAAAATAAATATTTGTTAGAGCCAACCCTGCTACGGCATCATTCTCATTTATAACAAGAAGTTATAAACAGCACTTTAAAGACTGATATTCCCCAGATCATAATACTAAAATTAAGTATTATTACTACTCATCTTTGCAGAACAGGGCCGCTCTGGGGTGCTGGAAATACATATAAGCCACATTTTGATTTGGCATGGAAAGGAGCCCTGTCTGGCATAGCCCTGACCTGTGCAGAGAGGGAAACACACATCCCAACTGGCTGACTAGCCTTGGCGATTCTGAGCCTGTGGGACGTGTTTTCAGAGCTAGGAAGGCGGTTTGTATGGGCAGCAAAGTCGCTGCACTAGCTGTAGAGATTTTAAAGGAGAGTGGAGCAACGTGAACCAGCACTTGGTGTGGGCCTAACAAGTCCTTTACTTTACAGCAATGGTTCTCAACTGGTGGGTCACTGACCCCTTTGGGGGTCGAACGACCCCTTTCACAGGGGGTCGCCAAAGACCAGTGGAAAACACAGATAATTACAATTCATAATGGTAACAAAATTACAGTTATGAAGTAGCAATGAAATAATTTTATGGTTGGGAGTCACCACAACATGAGGAAATGTATTAAAGGATGGCAGCCTTAGGAAGGTCGAGAACCCCTCTTTAGAGCAACGTGAACAGTTTTGAGTTGGTAAATTAGGACACGCTAGTTGATGCCAGGGGTTGGCCAATGTTTTCTGTAGTGGGCCAGATAGTAAAATATTTCAGGTTGTACAGGTCAAACCACTCAGTTCCGCTCTTGGAGCACGGAAGCCTTAGATACCAAGGAGACTGTAGCTGTTGTCTAACAAAAGTTTATTAATAAAACAAGCAAAGGTCCCTATTGGGCCTTCTCAGGCCATTTGTACCTGCTATTTCTTCATCTTGGAGTGCACAGGTTCATTTGCTTTTTGACAAGGGTCTTCCTATGTGCCTTAGGATGCCGTCAAGATCACCACAAAGTCCAGACTGATCCTGAACTCATGATCTTCTTGCCCTAGCCCAATGAATAGCCCAAGCATGACAGGCATGGGCCAGCATGCCCAGATTTTATATTTTCAATCTTTGAAAACTAATTCCAGTCATCACCTAAGGCCCAGATGCAACCCTTTCCTCTCTCGCTTTACTATTTCCGCTCCAGACGGAAGGACTCCTCGTGCGTCTCCTCTCTGAATGTATTTCTAGCACGTCATCGCTCATCTCATGCTACATGGCCTCCAGTTGTTAGGTGTGTATTGACTCTTCCCACGTGACTGTGAATGACTCAAGAGGGCTTTGTCACTTCTACATCTTTAGCCGAATAGGACTCAGCATGGCACACAGCTGGTGCTCAATAAATGCCATGGGCTTGAGTGGGCCACATTTTCAGGAGCTGCAAGGCAAACTGCTGACCTACTTGGATTGCTCCTTAGCTTGTCATCCTTAATAGAGGAGGAAGCCAGGAAAAGCTGGCTGTCTTTGAAGTCACGGACCAGAACATTTCCCAACATGTAAACCAGCCATCACCAGATGGAGGCATACTATACCCACGTCATGAGCTATAAGAACTGTAAGGAAAGGCTGCCAGGCCTAATTAATAAGAGCCAAATCATTGTAAAACAGACCCGATGAGGCGAGATGCACAGTTACTGTACTAAATGAGTTGCCAAAAAAAGGCAGCAGTAAATACAGAGTACCTTGCTAATGAGTGGTTTAAGGATTAAATATTAAGAGTGTAAAGCTTTATTTGAGAAGGTATTGATTGGACAGTCATGAGTCAGACTCATAATCTCGCTTGTTCCTATTCAGATCATTCATGAGGTAACAGGTAGTTCTACCAAGCAAACTAAAATTATCGGTGACTCACTGCTCTACCAGTTCATGCTCTAACAAAACCAATTACTGTTATTGCAAAAGCAACAGGATGTTGCACAACCGGCCTGCAGAAGTCTGTTGTCTCTCATTCCCATTATACGTGTGTGTGTGTGTGTGTGTGTGTGTGTGTGTGTGTGTGTGTGTATAAACAGTAGTAAACACAATTTGGCTTGAAAGTTGAGTGAGTTGGTGTGGAATAGGCTTCTAAGATGATAAAGTTCCAAACACTTAACCGCTGACACCGCATTCTGACTGACCACTGACCTTATTCCTAATTCCCAGGAGAGAGCTTTTTTTTTTTTTCTGAGCCACTGGCAATATGACAAGGTTTTAGAACCGAACTGAAATTTGTCACCGTGACCTCACAAACACAATTGCATCAACGGTGACCTTGGGGAAAAATTTCGTGAATTCCCTACTCCTATATCATCATTAATACTAGATCCAGGGCATAGCCTTGGAGCTGTTCTGTAGACCTCCTGGTCACCTAAAGGATAGAATGCCATCTTGTAGCCTTAACCAAAAGTTCAGCCAGCTGGAGAGGACGTCCACATGGCTCCCTTTTAGCCACATGTCGATTCCAGGCCACAGTTCACATTGACCCCAGAGTGATGAACGTGGGGTCAGTTCAAGGATCCATGATGGGGAGGTGCTCTTCACAGCAGGGGCAGAGATGCTGATGGCTTAGTCTTTACAACAAAGAAGGATCCCTGAAATGTTTTTCCAGTTTAAATTATCATGTAAAGTCCTATCTGGGCTATGAATATTTTAGGAGAATGTCTTCTAAATAAACAAAATGTCCCCGGGGAAACGTACCTTACTCCCCTGACGGAGGAAGCGCTGAAGTTCCACTCATGTATACCTTTCTGGAACACAGGAGAAAAAGAGCAACAGCAAAAATAGTAAGTCGTCCACATGGAAAATAACGTCATAAAACAATTCAGTATTACTATTTTTATTAACAGTCATTTTTCCCGATGCCTAATTCTTCATGAGAAATAAATTATCGTATGGAGCCTCCAGTTCGGTCTGAGCTCACAAGGGTGATGTTTACGTAATAATTCCTTTACTTCAAGACAACAGCTTTCAAAAAAACCTGGAAGTCATTGTCATTAAATTTAAACCTTAATTTTAGTTGTAACTAGTATCCTTTAGGTAAAACCCAAACCAAAACAACAACCACAAAAAAAAAAAACTGATCGAGGTAATTAGATTGTAACAATTTGTTTTCTTTTTGTATACTTGCCAATTATTTTCCATGGGTGTATGTATTTGTGTGTTTGGGTACACGTGTGGGGTCTGCAAGCACATATATGCAAATGCATGCGGAGGTCGGCGGATAGCCTCACGTGTCTTTTTTCTGGTATCAGTCACCCGCGCGGTGACGGTGATTTCTCCATTGGCCTGGAGCTTGTCATTTGAGCCCCAGGAATCTGCCTGTCTTCACCTCCCCAGGTCTGGGAGTGCAGGCACAGGTCAGCTGGCTCTTTCAAGGTTGGTCCTGGGAGTGGAGCTCAGCTCTCGTTTGTGTCAAGCACTACACTGACTGAGCTAGCTCCCCAGACTGAGCAATATTTATTTTCTGAGAAAAAAAACCCCCAACTGATCTGAATAAAGTCTCTGTAAGGTTTTAAAAATAATTATTTCTGAATTATCTTTTCCCTTGTGAATTTGAAAGAGGGGGGCATATTCTGGAGCCCAGTCTGGCCATGAACTTGCCATCTTCTTACCTCAGCTTCTTGAGTGTTGGGAATCCAGAAGTGTACTACCACAGCCAGCCTGGAATTAACTTCAGGTAAAATTTTCAACTGAACTGGTCATTGGTGTGTTTCTTTTTTTCAGAAATTAATGTGCGTGTGTGAGAGTGTTTATGCATGTACAGAGTGTCTATTACAACTCTAAGGGATTATTACCTAATTTATACAAAGCTTAATATGCTATTAATGTTTGAACATTAAAAACTGGGTTATTATGTGATAGACAGATATAGGTGATTCACAGAGTCCATATTTAAAAAACTGAAAATTTAATCTCTCAATTATGACTACACATATCATAATAATTATCAGATAATTGTTCTTAGATTATTTTCCCTATACAAATGTTTGGAAATCTCAACATCTCCCGAACTGACATATTAAGATGCAATGAATGGGATATTCTTGTACTTAAGCCTACCTAACCCAACTGGTATAAGACCTGCATGCTAGTTCAGATGGCCATGCCCTTTACCCTGGTTTTCAATTATTCCTCTTAGCAAAAGCTAACTCCAGGGTCCACATCCTAACCACTCATGCTCCCTGATGAAAGAAGGCTGCCAGATACTCTGTCATCAAACTCACAGTTTTGGGTAATTATTCAGAACATCCAAGCACTTTTTTTTTTTAAACTTTGCTAGACAGTCCTATAAAAATGACTCAACAGGATTCAATTTCTCTTTTAAATTGTCAGTCAGATGCCGAATTGAACTCACTTCCTTTACCAAGCACCCGGGTGATTGTTCCTTCTGCAGGAGTCTGACAGCTAATTAGAGTTAACTTCTTCTACAGAACTCTGGGTGTATGAAAAGACCCATGGGTTGGCTCTGAACTTACGCTAGGCAATCAACAATGTCTCAAGCTCTTCCACCAAACCAATGACCTTACATCTTGTGACCATCAACAATGACAAACATCATCAGTCTTGCTAACACCTATGACAAAGCCTGCCTGGGATTCTTTAGAAGGTCTCCCTGTCTGGTCTCGTCCTTTAATAAGGATAAAACTACCCTAATTATTTTCTTAACTATACCCTCAGTAAAAATTATAATAGGAATAAAAAAATGTTTGGCCATGACATAAAATTAACAGCATGATAAAACCACTAGGAAAGCAAGCTCTTACCCACTGCTATGAGGTTGCGGTCTTGGCTGGGCTAGTGAAATGAGATGTTCAACTCTGCAGCTCTGAAGTGGCCCAGAGCTCTTCTCTTGGCAAAAGCAACTCAAAAAGCTACAATTTCTATTCCACAACTCCTAAATCTTTGCTAGGGCCATACAACCAGGAGTGCAGACAGATCCTCTCAAGTCTGATGCAAATTACTCAAAAGCTAACGTTAGAGCACCTTACTGGGATTTGAGCTGAGTCGGCACACAGCAAGTTCTATTGTCATGAGATTCAGGGAAGGAAGACAGCGTAGAAAGGCATAGTAGAGAGCCGAAGGCATGAACGAGTCACTAAAGCACCTACCTTTCAAACACAAAGATCCAAGTTTGATCCTCAGAACCCATGTAAAAATGCCAGGGAGTGGCAGGTCCCATGCAATCCCATCACTGTGGAGGCAGAGACAGGAGGATCCCTGAACCCCACTGCCCTACCATTCTAGCCTAACTGGTGAGTGCCAGGCCATTCAGAGACCCTGTCTCAAAGGAGGTGACAGCACTCATGAGGATGCCACCTAAGGTTGTCCTTCAGCCTACACACACACACACACACACACACACACACACACACACACACTCACTCACACATACATGCGTGTGTACCCATACACATATGTGCACTGGTAAACACATGAAATGCATATATACACATACATTAAAAAAAGAAAGGCCACATACAAAATAACCAAGTACTGGGCAGAGCCTTCACACACATATACATGCGTGTGTACCTGCACACATACATGGACTGGTAGACACATGAAAATGTGTATATACACGTACATAAAGGACAAAGGAAGGCCACATATAAAATAACCAAGTACTGGGCAGAGGCAAATTAAAGTTGCAGTCTCTGCTCTCAATCAGACATGTGGCTTCTAACGTCTGTCAACCTCTGGTCAGTGTCTCAATAAGTCTATACCCCAGAGGCTTCGCTGCTGAGCTGTTTACTGCTCTCACACAAGGCATCCTTACCTCTAAAGCCCGCTACTGAGCTGTTACCCAAGACCATGGTCAAGATTGGAAGTGGGGAGGAAAGCAGAGCCGGCTTGGATGGTGTGCAAAGCAGCCACTGAACACAGCAAGCTTAGACACAGGTAAGGTGAGGCCGGTAAACCAGCTTATCTATAGCCCTGCTCTGGGAGAAACCAAGGAGGGGTTTCCTGGATAGACTGGGCTGATTCAGTAGGAAAGGGGCGGAACGCTTCCGGAATATCTGGTTCCTCCAAGACTGCCCTGCCAGAACACCTTTCATATACAGTGCTCTTCAGCTCAGGGCCGAAGGTGCAGCCACTACACAGCAAGAAGCCCCGCCTGCACGGCGAGAGGGACTCAGACCACAGGGAGGCACTGGTGAGCTGCAAAGGGAATTACAAGGGTCCAAGGATGTAGAGTTGGAGGGATTAATCAGCCTCAGCAGACTCCACACCATGTTTACCTATTTGAACCAGCACACCGCACCGTTTTCTAGGAACTGGTCCCTTCTGGATCCTGTGCCCCCACCAGAGCAAGAATAAGAACTAGGAAGTAACAATGAGGATGACAATAATAATTTGATAATTACACTTCATCAGGCCTTATTGCTCTCTGGGTAATAGCTGTTTCTCCCTAACCGCTCCTTCCCCCTCAGAAAGCCACCTCAGAATTCCTCAGGATAGGGAATACCATGTCCTTATTGTTTGGGCTGTTTTACTTGGGATTTATAGCTGAACGTAGCATGAATGGGTGAGAGTGTCTACCTGAAATTGGGTAAGAATGCTCCTTCACACAATTTACATAATCCTCTCTACCTGGCCACTGGCTAGAGCTAGGGGGCAACACAGAAGGCAGCCTTTAAGTGCGGAAGGGTCCCTGCCAGCCACACAAGCCATCAAGGAGCCACAACACAGGCCAACGGCTGCTTAAAGTCCAACCCTAAAAGGGAGGGATTTCAAACAACCACATAAAATAACCTGCATGTGGCTTCTCTGGATCTAGGTTTTTCTTCCATGGTACCCATGCAGATTTTCCTCGAGTATGGACTCTAAAGAGCAGACATCTATGGGAGAAAGGCACAGGGTTGGGATTCATTAGTTGTGCCCCACGAATGTAAAGTAGCTCTCCAAGAGTCCTGGGCATTGGTGTACAAGGTCTGAAAGTTTCGGAAAATTGCAGTATAAAGAATATAGTCTGGAAACAATACAACAGTTTATCCTACGCTTTGGAAACTGCTGAGCAGGGAAAGAAATAAACATGACAAACGAAAAGCAATATTCTCATGTCTAGAAAAATTGAGACATTCTGTGCCATAATCCATTTCCTGCTTACCATAAGATCAATTAAATCAGTTGTTTACTTATTAATTGCAGACTTCAGATTGGTAATAAAGGTTTTTGTTGCTTGTCTTTCTTGCGATCTTACCATTTCTGTTGTTAAAAGGTAGAGAAAAGGATGGTGATATTGAGTACAGTGTACAGAGAATCCACTTACAACCCAGAGGGGCACTGGTTTGCAAAAGCTTAACTTCTTGACAAGGACAATTTAATATGAAGATTATAGAGGATGGGAAACCACAAGGGCAGTCCGTGTGCATCAGAAGACAGTGAGCAGGCTTGAGAGATGGCCTAATAGTTAAGAACACTCGCAGAGGACCCAGGTCTGATTCCCAGAATCTACATGGTGCCGCACAACTATCCCTAATTCCAGTTCCAGGGGACCTGGAATTCTCTTCTGATCTTTGTGGGCACCAGAAACATGCCTGGTGCACATGCATGCATGCATGCATGCAAGATGCTCATAAAATAACAGCATTTTTAAAAAGACAGTGGAAATAGGCACGGGGATAATTCACAGCTTGAGCCAGTAACCCTTCCTCATGTACTCAGCTACGCCACAACATATGCACTTCTTAGTACAATGTAAAAGTTGCCTCTAAAATTGTCACAGAGATTAAGAACACTTATACCAGAGAGACTTCACTGAACAGAGAACCTCTCTGAAAGAGCGAACAAAAACGACTGCTTGGAAGTAGTACTGTTTCCAAAAGCCTCTGGCTCGCTGCTTGCTCTCTTCCTGTCTTCCAAATTCGATTGGCTCTGTGCTCATTCTTGGGGCCGCGTTCATCGCTAATCCCTTTAGCCACATTTGGATCCAAGTGTCCCTGGGTAACCTTGCTCTTCTCGGTCAAGCCTCTGAAACTCTCTTCCAGTCTTGCTCTCTCCCCATTATAAGAACACGCCTGCATCTACTTTAAAGGGCTGTAAGCAAAGCATGGCACTGTAAAGCAACATGACTAGAACACACATGTAGTCAGGTTGACTACGTTCCATTTTCTCTATAGGTGTTTGCAGGTCATTAGCTCCAAGTACCCAGGTCCAAAATGAAATTCCTCTACAACTCACCTTTTCCTTGTAAACACCCTACTGGTGTAGCAGACTTTGAGCCTCCCAACATTTACTCTTCCCTTTCAGTTTCTCCTAATGAGTGATTGAGTCATACATTTTTTTCTTTTTTTCAAATGGCCTGTCACTCTGCAGGTGGGATCCCATTGTCCTAGTCTGCTTTCTCTAGCAAAACTTCATTTCTAGCTCTTTTCTTTACTAGTCCTTTCTGTGACCCTCCAGGTCCCAGGATTCCCTAACTCGTATGTCACGGTGTAGCAAGTCTTAACAGCTACAGTGGTAACATTAACAACACATGTTCTGTGCCTTCAGCCCTGTGCTTGCTGGAGAATTCCTGGTAACTACCTCACGTGCTCTCCTCAACCATCCCATAAGGTACCATGATTGTCTTTTCTCCATATATGGAGGCTACAGGAAGAGTTATGTGGACTGCCCAGGTCACCCAGCAAGCAATAGATAACAGCAGCCTTCACACCTGTGCGGCTCCACTCTGGTCCTGTTCCTGGCCACTCTGGGCTACACTCTTGCCAGCTCTTAGATTTTAAGTGGCTTCAATGGCATACTGCTTCCTACCGCTACATGTCTAAATTCTCTTTCCTCACTCAGGAAACAAGTTGTGCTTTTTTTTAAAAAAGATTTATTTATTTGTTTATTTATTATGTATACAGTGTTCTGCTTGCATGTATGTCTGCAGGCCAGACAAGGGCACCAGATCTCATTACGGATGGTTGTGAGCCACCATGTGGTTGCTGGGAGTTGAACTCAGGTCCTCTGGAAGAGCAGTCAGTGCTCTCAACTCCTGAGCCGTCTCTCCAGCCCACAAGTTGTGATTTTATACCATCCTGCCTACCAATGTATTTCCCACTGGCGCCACCACATCCCCTTGGTAAGCCGAAAAATGCCCCTCCTCACCCACTGAACACCCCATGCTCACATTCATTCCCAGTGCCTCTGTTGGAATTTGCTCTATTCTCTCAACCTGAGATCATTCTTTGTTCTATCCACAACCAAAGCCCAGACTTCCGAGTCCTTTCTGAAGCCTCCCAAAGACCTAGTGTCCTACTCATGGTTCCTCAGTGACCTTCACAGACCAAAAGTCCAAAAGGTCTTCCCCACAACCCAGCTTGGTCCCATGAGCCACAGAAGTCCTTATAGTCAGGAAGCGGGAGTATCACATGATCACAGGTCAGAAAATGGGAGTGTCACACTGATCACAGGTCAGGAAGCAGGAGTGTCACACTGATCACAGGTCAGGAAGCAGGAGTGTCACACTGATCACAGGTGTAGTGTGACGCTCCAGGGGAGGACTCACTTATGTACTAGAAATGTTATTGATGTGGGTGTCAGCCACTCTCCCCTTACAAAGTGATGAACGTAGAGAATGTCTTAGTTGTCATAAAGTTTCTTATCAAGGCAGTTTCCTTTATGAATAAGTTAGGACTATAAGAAAAGACAATAATAATACCTTTTGGGATTATGTACATTAAAGGCAGGACAACTAGGCCTCATAATAATACTGCTCATGGTGGCAGGTCCTAGCATGTATAAGGTCTGTTTTGTTGGGTGAAAATCTCATAGTTATCATAACCTGTTGTCAGGCAAGCTATAAAAGTCCAGTACAGCCAGTCCACAGTTCTTCTATGAACGTGGTAATGGGGCCAGTGTCTCACAGGCTGGATCTGAGAAGGTCACAGTTCTGAAAGAAGCTTCTTAGATGTAGCTGCAGACAAATTTCTGAAAATAAATTACTGTGCACACTCATATGGTGATTTCATGCTATCCAACATTCAGCGTATCTGCAACAACACTATACCTTACCAGACTTAACAAGACCAACTTCATTCAGACATACAGTAACTTACAATATCATTCCAAACAGAATGTGAGTGCTTCCAGGTAGCTGTCTTGGTCATTTTAAACACAAGTCACCTTTGGCTCTGTGACAGGTGACTTGTTGCTGTTTTGATAGAGGTTACAGGGTCTGTCTGTGACTGAAAGTTGGGAAAGTCTTAGCACAGCTGATGTCAATACCCCAGAGCATGAGTTCTTCTTCCTTTATTACAGACATGTTGTATGGATGGGCCTGCTGAACTTTTGACAGTGGTGGTTGATGCAAGTGAGTTCTGACTAATCGGGAGGGGGACACAGAGTGGAAATCCAGATTTTCAACCAGTTCTTGTCACTCAAATGCTGAGGGTTCAAGAAGACATTCTTTGAAAACTATGATCCTTAGGAGCCCAATTTAGTCATAAAGTCAAGGACATAATGACTCTTCATCAGTGGCTGCCACGAAGTCATTTAGTACACCCACACCCTTTATTAAACTTATTCTGAACCACAGCTATACAACAGACTCATACAGCGATTTTCATAACAGTGTGTGTGTGTGTGTGCCTAGGACTCACTCTGAGCATCACATAAAAGATCACGACTTATGGATATCTTGTAGGCTTATCCAACAGGTAGCTCCGTCGTATGATTTAAAGAATGAATTCTGGGGTTTTAAAAATAGAGGTCAGTCCTAATAGTAAAAAAAAAAAAAGCAGTCATTTTAATAGCGTTTGTTGTTATTAACCTTAAAACATTTGTGGTGTTCATGATATACAGTAAAGGGCTCTGTGACATGCACCCTGTCTATATCACGTCACACACTGTTCACAACAAACAGGAAGTGAGGAGGGTGGGGGTTCATTTGGCTCAGGTTGACCTGGAATTCACTGTGTACTTGAATTCATGATCTTTCTGCCTATACCTCCCAAGGCCTGGGATTACAGACACGGCATCAGTGCCTGCTCCCAACAGTCTTTTGAGGTGGATGTTGTTGTAGCTGCTTTATTGTTGTTGTTATTATTATTATTATTATTATTATTATTATTATTATTGTCCCTTCCACATATGAGGACAGTGTAGCGTAGGGATCCATGTTGTAGAAGAGCAGTGATAAAAAGCTAGACAAATTCAGGCCCATTAACTTAAATAGTATTGCAAACTCATGCCCAGTTCATGCTTTATTTTGCCCTTATCACCTCTGCATATATCTATAGGTTTCACTCATCGGTTTATTGCCTCCCAAGGGAGAAAGTAAATGCCCTGAGAGGCGGAGTCTTACTCATCTAGTATAACATGCTTTCCCTGATGCTTAATACAGTGCCTGGTAGTGCCTAGTAGTGCCTAGCCAACATCTGTTCCGGGAACAAGTGAATGAAAAATGTTTAAAGAAAAGTAAAACTACTTTGGGAAACAATTACAAGGAAAAAGAAATCCCTCAAATAAACTTTCTCCTAAGATTTCTTTCATATCTACACCTTCTCCTGCTGCTTGGAGAGGCCCTCCCTCAGGCTTTCTGTTTTTTAAGAGTTGTGGTGCGTGCATCAGAACTGATAAAATCATGCCTGGAATCTTAGTACTTGAGGCTGAGGCAGGAGGACTGAAATTGAGAAGTCAGCCTAGCCTACAGATAGAGACCCTGTCTCAAACCAAAGAACAACAAAATCTGAATAACTACCAACACGCGAAGGCTGATCACATGCTGCCAGGGCCATATGAGGGGCGGGGGCGGTCTAAGACCCTTCCGGAACCAAGCAGAAGTCCATCCTACCTTATTTTACACAGACCCCACTGAGTCAGTGCCAATCTGACATTTACCAGCTCTTTAGATAAACAAGCAGGCAGATGCAAAGATAACAATAGCGGCCCCTACAAGTGCCTTCTTTATTCTAACAGGCTCCTAGAATTAAGAGACATGTTATTTATAACCTAAGTTTTAAAACTTATTTCTTTGCCATCATTGTAGCATGGATCTTAAAGAGTCTTATTAATAAAAACAAACCTGGAGCCAGGTATTGGGGTGAATGCTGGAAGATCAGAGAAGCAGAATAAGCCATAGCCACCTCGCCTTGCCAATTCCTCAGCTGATCCTGTTTCCTCAGACTGGAAGCTTCTGAGTCCTCATCCAGAATGAATCTCAGCTGAACTGCTTCTTGAAAGCCTGAAAGCTTAATCAGCTCTAGTTCCTGGTTTTCATGCCTTATATACATTTCTGCTTTCTGCCATCACTTCCTGGGATTAAAGGTGTGAGTCACCATGCCTGGCTGTTTCCAGTGTGGCCTTGAACTCACAGAGATCCAGATGGATCTTTGCCTTAGGAATGCTAGGATTAAAGGCGTGTGCTACCACTGCCTAACCTCTATGTTTAATATTATGGCTGTTCTGTTTTCTCACCCCAGACAAGTTTATTAGGGTGCACAATATTTTGGGCAACACAATATCACCACACATAATTTTGGAGAATTACTTCATAACTTAGTTTACGGCATGAATTTCTAAAACAAAGAAATATCCCAATTTTTAGCACACTTAAAAATGGTGATACTATGTATAAATCTGAATTATTTCAAGTATATCCTATTAAGTGATGAAACTCATATCTCAAAATTTAGCGATGTTTATATTGCAGCACACACTTATGCCAAGATAAACATGGTCAAGCTACTTCTTCATTAACACATTTGCTGAGGCGAGACTAGAAAGGTATAAAGTCTTATCTTAATTGCAGTTTACCTTGTCATCAGGAAGCACGTGCCAAATAGATATTGTCTTCTCCTCCACTTCATTGTTGATAGACAGGTAAGAAGGCTGGTAGATTTTGGTTGGCTCTAATATCAATACCTAGAAAGAATAAGGTGAAGAAGCTTGCATTAGAGACAACTGCTACAGTAAATCCAACACCATGTGGAAGAGGTCATAGAGTCAACAGCTAGAGAAATCGTCTTAACCTCTAATGCGTCCTAGGAGCCTTCTGAGTCGCTCATGATACACAGTTATCCTAAGGCCCAGCAATACATCAGCTTTTATTGCTAACGGACTAGAAGTCATATTTCAAGGTCCATAGTTCAGCTATCCCTGGAGAACTTACCGGTGCATTTTGGAAAGCTTCAGCGGGCATGGTAATTCATGCTTCTAACCATGGCCCTTAATGAGCCGAGGCAGAGGATCATTCCAAGTTCAAAGCCAGTCTGGGTTACACTGTGAGTTCCAGGACAGCTCAGGTTATAAGGCAACTCGCATACCTCATTCTCAAAGCTTAAATTAATCATCTTGTAATGCATATGCTATTTCCATTAAAATAAATGTGTCAAAGAATGGCAGAAACATGATAAAACACTTCCGTACACCAAAAAGGTTCTATTTCTAGAACAGAAATTTCAAATCTCGGCTGTCACACTTTATCATAAGGAGCTGGTAGTATGGTTGTTGCACCCATGAAAATGGATTTATAAATAATTTGGGATTTTGTTGAAAGAGTTTTATCTATAATCCAAAGAATCAGATATAGATAAATGAAATAATAAAAATATCTTTGCATTGCTTTCAAGATAAAACTGGAATCTTCAATAAGAGAAATAAAATTTCCTCTTATTTTAGAGATATATGAAGGGCATGTGATAAGTGAGTTGAGAATGTACATTGAAAAGTTACATGAAAGAGTTTTATTATTACCAATACTTCATACCAAGAGGGCATGACATCAATATACCATACACTCCCTAATTTTTAGGCTGTGATAGTTTTTTTTTATAGACCTTTAAAGACTATTTTTTTAAAATTGAGACAGGGTTGTGGGTACCCCAGGCTGACCTTGAACTTGCTATGACTTTGACCTTCTGATCATTTTGACTCTGCCTCCCGGGAGCTGGGATCACAGGCCTGCACCACTGGTTTCGGTGGCACTGGGGACTGAACCCAGGGATGTGTGCATGCTAGGCAAGCATTTTACCAACTGGGCTACATCTCCAGATCCAAGACCTAAATTTTTTTGTGCAGTTAAGGATGTTTAAATGGAAGAAAGAAAAACCACTACTTCACTAGAGAGAAGCTGGGATGGTTCTTTGTACTCTGCTGAAGAAAATTACATTCAGAAGTAATCATGACTCAAGCAAGTTTACCAGATAAAACTGGAGAGAAAAGCCTTCCTAGGGCTCTGCCATCAAGAAATAACGAAGTCCCAATACACTAAAATATACTATGCCACCTGAGCAAGGAGGTACAAGAATATGGGTCAGAAAACTGGTCCTCTGCCACATACCAGGAACCCAATACATTCATTTTCCTCTAAGTTTACCCTAACAGAACACTTATGTAACTTAATGTACATAGAAATAGAAAGCAGGCAGGAAAACCCTCAAATTTTTCTTTACTTTTTGAGTACAAAAAGCTTTTAGAGCTCACCAATAGATTTCTTGATCAGGCCTTTGCTATGAAATGAGAGGCTTTACCACAAAGCCTCTTCCTGGGTAAACCAAGGCTCCAATTCCAGTCATTAAACTCAGTGCTATTGATTAAGACTGAAGACTGATTTCCAAGCAACATTGTAGAAATGGCACTGTCATATCTGAATATTTTGGAATACTGAACTGTGCAAAGATGTGTTGTTTACATAGTTGTTTAACTATGCAAAGATGTGTTGCATTTGTTTATGTCGCAGAATATTTGTTTAACTGTGTAAAGATGTGTTGCTGCTTTTTTAAACCTTGCCTGCCTAAGGCACCTGATTGGTCTAATAAAAAGCTGAACGGCCAACAGTGAGGGAGGAGGTATAGGCCAGACTTCCAGTCAGGGAGAGTAAGTAGGAGGAGAATTTAAGCTTGGGAAAAAGAAAAAAAAAAAGAGACACCAGGGAGACTCCAGGGGCCAGACAGACACAGAGAAAGCAGGAAAGTAGGACATACAGAAGGAAAGAAAGGTAAAAAGCCCTGATGTAAAATGTAGATGAAGAGAAATAGGTTAAATTAAGTTAAAAGAGCTAGTGGGACAAGCCTAAGCTAAGGCTGAGCATTCATAATTAATGAAGTCTCCCCGTGTCTTTATTTGGGAGCTGGTTGGTGGCCCTAAGAAAATTCCAACTGCATCTGAACAACCCAGTGTTTCAGATACTAAAACAAGTAACAGAACAAAAGATGGGATCCCCAAAAGAGCTATGGTTTCTTCACCAACAAATGAGAGCCCCCTGCTCCCCGATTCTATGGGCACGTGATTTCAGAAAAGCACAGACTCAGATGAACTCCCTCTCCTGTTGAACTATGCCTTTACTGTCATCCCAAAAGCTTCTAAGAGATAAACTCTGAACTATGTGTTCTCAGCTTGGGACAGAGAACAAAAACAAGGTTATCACCGTCTAAAGTCTGTGGAGCCTTCGATCTGCCCTTGAAATGTCAAAACAGGAGGAATCTGTGGCACACATAAAAGAGCCCCAGAAAGGCTGAGGAATGGAGGGGAGAGGGAAGGAAAAGGAGATGAGGAGAAAGGGATGAGGACAAAGGAAGAGGAGACGGGAAGAGGGGTCAACCAAGAAAAAGGAGGCAACGGAACAGAGCCATGGCGCTGAATACAGCTCGCACGAGGTGCATACTCCGGCTTTCTCTTCCCTGTCTCTCATACTAGTCAACGTTACAATGACTTCACTTATCTGAAGCAGGAGAGCAGGGCAAGGCCTAAGAGAGTAGCTATGAGCAGGCCCTGTCTACCTAAGTCTCTCCGAGGCTCGGAGCACCAGGCCCCTCCTGGCTCCTGACGTTAGATGATAAGTTGATGGTCTCCAGGCTTTGCAAGGGGAAAAGCAACACTCCCCCTCCCCATTCTCCTGAAGGAAGTAAGGAAAGAGGGTAAATCAAACAGAGTATAAATAAATAGGACCATGCAAATCATTCCACAAACTTTCCAGTATCTTTTCATCATGTTTATGTTTGCTTGATTGTTTGTTTTTTCCTTTGGATGAACTATGGAATTATGGAAATGGATTAATGGAAACAATCCCAGTATACACTTTCTTATGTAGTCTCTACTGGGTTTTAGACCAATTTTATAAAAGAATAATGTAATCATCCTAATCAAGCCCACCAAAGTCCCCTAAGCATGAGCCACAGAGGCTGCTACTGTGAAGACAGGTATTACAGTGACTGACACAGCACCACTGACCAGACCCACGGCACTCCACCACTGACCAGACCCACAGGACTCCACCGCTGACCAGACCCACGGCACTCCACCACTGACCAGACCCATGGCACTCCACCACTGACCAGACCCACGGCACTCCACCACTGACCAGACCCATGGCACTCCACCACTGACCAGACCCACAGCATTCTACCACTGACCAGACCCACGGCACTCCACCACTGACCAGACCCACAGGACTCCACCACTGATCCAGACACACACCCCGTTTGGCTTTTTTAAATGTTTGAGTGGTCTCACACTTTACATTCTGCCTCAACCCCCAGAACCAGTGTGCATCACTCTGCCTAATGTCGGCCTCACATTGTCAAGGCCTTGGGTAAAGTGAGAATTAGAAAACTACGATTTTGATCTCAGTGTAACAACAAAGCATGGGAAAGCAATTTTGAGTTTTCAAGTTATAAATTCTGGAGTAGGAATGGAAGAAATAAGCACAAAACACTCTATTTTTGTCTCTTCAAAAACAGACAACCACAAACAAACCATGAAGTTTCCAGAAAAAATGGGATTGCTGCAAAACAAACTGCCATAAATGAGTCTGCCAGATAACATGTGCCTTTGTGCCTCAGCCCACAGAACACAGTGGCAATGCCCACGGAACACAGCGGCAATGCCCACGGAACACAGCGACAATGCCCACGGAACACAGCGGCAATGCCCACGGAACACAGCGGCAATGCCCACGGAACACAGTGGCAATGCCTATGGGACACAGTGGCAATGCCCACGGAACACAGTGACAATGCCCACGGGACACAGTGGCAATGCCCACGGGACACAGTGGCAATGCCCACGGGACACAGTGGCAATGCCCACGGGACACAGTGACAATGCCCACGGGACACAGTGGCAATGCCCATGGGACACAGTGGCAATGCCCACAGAACACAGTGGCAATGCCCACGGAACACAGTGGCAATGCCCACGGGACACAGTGGCAGTGCCTATGGGACACAGTGGCAATGCCCACGGGACACAGTGACAATGCCCACAGGACACAGTGGCAATGCCCACGGGACACAGTGGCAATGCCCATGGAACACAGTGGCAATCCCTACAGAACACAGTGGCAACAACCTACGGAACTTGATTCATGAAACAGACCTTGTTGAAGTCCCCACGGTCACTTCCATAGTCTGTCTCAACCTCCCCTCCCTAGACAATTTTCTAGAATGCCTGGCAATTCTTAATGCCCACCAGCAAAATCTAAACTGTTCTTGTCCCTGTACATTTGCCAACTGCAAAACTTCTATTTATTTGAGTCCAGCAGACGAAAAACAAAACCATTTCTCACCTTAATTTGTATTTTCTTGTCTACTCAATTAGGTTAATCAACTACCTTTCCATATGATTACCTTCTTTAACTTTCATATTAGTCATTTATATTATTATATTAAATATTTTTCTTGCTTCATACTTTTCTATTTTGCATGTTTATGGGTTTTTTTTGGATGAACATTTCCTTTTCTTTTTTTACAGTTCAACACATGATAGCCAAGCTCTCTACACAGTACTACATCACCAGAACCCCATCTTGTATGTGTACATACCTATTGGTGGGTGTCTGGGTGGGTTCATATGTGTATTTGGGCAATTGTTGTGCACATGCGTGCATATAGCCTGAAGACAAGATCAGCCGTGTTTCCTTAAGAAAGGCCATCCACTTTAAAAAAAATATTTTTGTTTATGTGTGTGGGGGCTTTGCTTGCATGCATGGCTATGTGTCACAGGTGTGCATTACCCATGGAGGCCAGAAGAGGGTGTCATATCTCCTGGAACTGGAATTACAGACCCTTGTGAGCCATTATGTGGGTGCTGGAAATCAAACCCAGGTCCTCTGGAAGAGCAGTCAGTGCTCTTCACCAATGAGCCCTACATATTTCCAGCCCCCACCTTGGTTTTTGAGAAAGGGCTTCTCACTGGCTTGGAACTCACCGAGTAGACCAGGCTAGCTAGTCAGTCAATCTCCCTTGTCTCTGCTTCTCTGACACTGGGATTATAAATGCACACCATTGGATCGAGCTTTTTTTTTTTTTCCTTCCTTCCTTCCTTCCTTCTGTCCTTCCTTCCTTCCTTCCTTCCTTCCTTCCTTCCTTCCTTCCTTCCTTCCTTCCTTTCCTTCCTTCCTTCCTTCCTTTTGATGTGGGTTATCTAGGCGGGACTCAGGATACCCTACCTGCACAGCATATACTTTATGGACCAAGCTCTCTCCCCAGCCCTCCCCCATTAAAAAATGAAATTAATTAGGACGAGATAATATTTTCTTTGAGGAACTAAGGGTCCTTTCTTAAGAAAGTCTCTAAGATGGACATGGTGGCATGTGCCTATACTGCCAATAGTTTTGAAGCTGAGGCAGGAGAATTTCAAGTTCGAAACCAGTTCTGGATGCACAGGGAATTCAAGGCCACTCTGCTATGCAGTGAGGTCTTGCCTCTCACCCCAGTTTTTTGTTTTTTGTTTTAGATAAGGGCCGGGGGTGTCCCTTAGTGGACACTTGCTCAGCTCTGAGTCTCATCCTCAGTCTAGAAAAGAGAAGAAGGGAGGAGGAAGGACGATTTAAAAGAAAAGAAAGTCTTTTTAACCTGGAGTATATCATTTCATAGCTCCTCAATCTTTCCTGGGTCTTTTTCTTTATTCACTTACTTACATTACCACAGATTAACTAATACTGTACTCATTTAAATGAGTTTGAAATAGTGACCATGAACGGTTTCCTTTCATGCGGTTAGCCTATCACGCCAACAGTCGGCAGTCCATTAAACTCGGAGGGGTGAGATCTCTTCTTTCACCACCATATTTATTGCTACTCAGAGCACCAGGGCAAGCTGCCAGCTCACTCCAAGATAAGGATTTTCCTGGGCCGCACCTTATCTAGACTAGGAAATAGAGCAGAGTGCTTTAGCATGAAAGGCTTTTCAATTAAGAGTCTTGCTGAGCTCAAGCTTCATGTGGAAGTCAGAGCAAAGCATGCTCATCCCAGCAGTGGATTTAATTTAATGAAACAGATGATCCTAGCAACAAGAACTAGAAATCGGGGTTTATGAAAAGAACTGTCACGTCCCCTGAGTATGGAAGATTGAGATTGAAGAGTTCAAACAAGAGATGTAGTACCATTTTGAGATAAGAAGTAATTTGCACACAAAGCCAGTGGCTATTAAGTCCTGGATTGGACATCACTGACATATTACTTTTAATATGTGTATCCTGAGTGCTGTAGGATGGGGATGCATTAGCTATGAACATGAAGCATGCATTTTTAAAAGGGGTGTGTGCGTTTGTGTGTGTGTGTGTGTGTGTGTGTGCATGTGTGTGAGTGTGTGTGCATGTGTGTGTGTGTATATGTGTGTGTGTATGTTATAGCTTAATCAGTGAAGTGCTTGCATGCAAGCTTGAAGACCTGAGTCTGAGCCCCAGCACCCATGTGAAAAGTCACGTATGGTGATATATCCTTGTATAATCCCAGTGTTAAAGCGGTGGAGACAGCCAGGGTCATGACACACACTTTTAATCCTAGCATTTGGGAAGCAGAGGCAGGTGAATCTCTGTAAATTCAAGGCCAACATGGTCTACAAAATAAGATCCAGGACAGCCAAGGCACCACAGAGAAACCCTGTCTTGAATAACCAAAAATAAAAAGAGAGAGAGAGAGAGAGAGAGAGAGAGAGAGAGAGAGAGAGAGAGAGCGAGCGCGAGAGCGCCAGGTGGTGGTGGTGCACACTTTTAATCCCAGCACTCGGGAGGCAGAGCCAGGCGGATCTCTGTGAGTTCGAGGCCAGCCTGGGCTACAGAGTGAGTTCCAGGAAAGGCGCAAAGCTACACAGAGAAACCCTGTCTTGAAAAAAAAAAAAAAACAAAAAGAAAAAAGAAAAAAAGAAAGAAAAGACATGGAGACAGGCGAATTCCTGGAGCTTGCTGGCCAGCCAACCTAGCCTAATCCCAGAGAAAGAACTTATTTCAAAACACAAGGGGATAGCTCTTGAGAAATGACATTGAGGATGCCCTATGACCACACACACAACAGACACACAGACATAGGTATGCACGTACACACAAATAAGATTGCCTATGTATGTGTGTGTGTGTGTGTGTGTGTGTGTATATATATATATATATATGTTTATGTCTATGCCTGTGTATACACACACACACACACACACAAAGTTTGCTAGAAACCAGACAAACTTCATTGAAGACCAAACGGCAAGTCATCGTTTTCTAGAGTGGCAGCGCTGGAAACAGTGATTGCTCCACGGGCCTATGTGGCCACAGGGCAACTCTGACCCACCTGGCTTCGAGTGGTTGAGACAGAATTGCAAAACAAGTGAGCTGATGGTTTCGCCATAACAATACTGATAATCCTGAAGTCAGGGCAACAAGACCGCAGTATTCAACAACATCCATTTGTCTGGGCTCAAGAGCTGCTATTTTTATTGCTTTCTAAGCATGCCTCAGGACTTATCATAAGGAGCAACTCAAATCCCTGCCCCAAAACATCACGATGTGTCTCATTGCTCTTGTCTGAAGAGTCATTATTTTGAAACGTCAACTAAAGTAGGCATGGTGGCACAGGCCTCTAACCCCAGCACTCAGCATGCAGAAGGCTGAGGCAGGAATTGAACACCAGTTTGGGCTACTTTACTGTATCTTAAAATAGAAAGCAACAATAAAGCATTAAAAAGAAAGCCAAAACAAGTCAATCTCTATAAAATAAATATGCTCACCAAGTTATATATGCTAGGACTTAGAGTCTAAGAGTCACTCACATCAGGACTGTTAAAATCACCCTGCCAGATGTTCCTTAAAGACAGGAAGTAACACGGAACTGAACTTAGATGCAAATAAAGGTACTCACTGGAAATCTCACGACAGTAACATCTGTTTTCGTAGCCTCAACCAGGAAATCCATCCAAAAGTCCACGAGTTCCTGCTTGGCCATGGGCTGCTCTGTGGTCAGTTTCACAAAATGCTTATATATCAAAATTGTCTCCACAATAGACTTGAGGTACCTGAGAATGAAAGGACATGAACGGGACAGATTTAGGCCACCTCCTCCCCTCAAGCCCTTTTTGACCCCACAGGTGTACCTTCTGTTCTCTGAGTGCACTTGGACTTACAACTGTGTCTCCACACTTATCAAACGTGCTTCACTAGTGTTGCAACAGCAGGTACTTTCATATGTTTAAATTCCACAACAATTCCGCAAAGTGTATATTTGAAAGACCAGAAAATTCGGGTTTAGAAGGCCTAAGTGAATTGAACCCGGGGCCAAACAGCTCCCTAAAACATGTTTTTATTTGTTGGGCTTGGGAATCAAACCCAGGACTTGTGCATGCTAGGCAAATGCTTCAAAACCGAGTTACCTTCCCCAAAACACATTTTATATATATCTATATCGATATCTATCTGTCTGTGTGTGTGTGTGTGCCCCCGCGTATGACTATCTGTAACACATGAGTTTTAAATGCCTATATTCAACTTGAGGACAAGGTGAACGCATTGGTTTTAAATATGCCTTTTCAAGGAAGCTCTCCAAAATAGATCCTTTGGAAGAGATTATTTTACTCTGAGCCACTGAGCTCAAGTATTATACAAACATCCACAAGCCTAAGAAGACAGATGGTGCCTCAAAAGAAAAAGGGAAGAGGAGGAAGAAGTTAACTATGCAAGATGGCGACTATGTAAGCACTTTGCAGACCACAGACATGGAAGTTGACATTACACAATCGGCATTATTGTGTGGCTGCTTTACTACTGCATGGAATGGTGTCTGCTTTCTTGGTAACAGAAACCAGAATACCTAAAGCCAGGTATCTCCGCTTCAGTCTCTTCTGCCATCAGAATAGTCATCAAAAGGAAATGGCGCATGTGACTGAACGTAGCGCGTGCATTTATGGGTTCATTGAGTGCATGCCGTTTACTCAAAGCCCATTGTGGACATGCATGAGACACTGACAGTACAGCCCCTGTCCTCAAGCGGCACACAGTGCCATGGAGACAAATATAAAAGGGCACAATAACACTAGGAACAAAATCAGTGGGGGTATACTTCAAGAGAGACACCAACATCGACAGAGGCACGTGAAGGTCACCAGAGACAGGAAAGCGGGATGGGGGTGGGGGTGGGGGTGGGTGGGTATGAAGGTTTGAAGTCAGCCTCCTACTTTAAAACATGTGACGTATGAGCATCCCCCCAGGTGGATGAACAAGGAGGCTGGAAAAGGCATCATTAGGCACGTGCTAAGCCAAACGTGTAAAACCACAGTGCG